>LD347184.1:343021-381717 GCA_001465055.1 Ptychodera flava | reverse complement strand
GTGTACTCTTAAGGCTGTTATTGCCTCAACGTAAACCGCGCTTCTCACGATGTCTTTGTCTTCTTCAAACAAACTAGGACACCCACATGCATCACATAGATTCATAACAGAGATATTTTTTTCAGTCGTTCGTCGAGTGACGGGTCAATGCCCAGTGATAAAAAGAGCGTATTCACCGACTGTTTCCGCAACGATTCCGTAATTAAAACGCGTGTTTGATATAGGAAAGGAAGAGTGCTGCGACTGCATGATTAAATATAATGTAGCGTGCTTTGTTCTACATTAAGGTACTATTCGCCTCGAAAGTAACAAACTTAAACTTTTACTCTAACTTTCCTTAAGGAATCTTTCAACCTTTCTCTTTCAAAATAAAGAATAATCAGGGGTCACCGTTCAAATTTTCATACAAGAGAAACGAATTACCAAAGATTTACCGATTTCAAAAATTCAAAATGGCCGCCATCCCTGTATTAACTCTATTGAGGAGTAATGAAATTTTCGAATTTCGAAAACCTAAGCAAGTGAACAGTTTTCTTACACCAAGAACTTTAAAATGAACCCCCACAAGTGGTATATCAGAAAAGAACTTTAAATGTTTGAGAGTCAGACTATCCGTCCACGAGGCACGTTCTACCTTAATAGCTAGGACGAAACATTATCGTCCAGTGGCAGCTGCCTGGCAAGTTCTTTACCTATAGTTTTTTACCTTTCGGTCGCCTCCCTCGGCGAGTCGGAGTGAAAAAATCATTACCAATGGATTTAAGAAAATATACTCAAAATATACTCAGGGCAAACTTTGGTGTCTCATTGTAGACGCGACTGTCTCCAACGGACAGCTTAAATATGAAGAGACTTCTACGATTTTGACAAATCAGCTCTGAGCAATGTCGCATTATTTTCACTCTATCAAGCTATGATGTGCAACGCTGAAACACAGTAAATGTGTCACTATATCGTCACTCTAATGTTTTCTTCGGACGTCCTGCAATAGAAAGCAAGTATAGGTACACGATTTATGACGACTCTGACGGAATAGGCGATCAATATGAAAAACGGGGGAATGAGACGAGTGATACCGATTAACTTTCATAGCTTCTGGGCACAAAAGACGACAGGGAGATACAGTGGCGTTTTTAAACAGTCGACGACATTTTGACGATATAAATTACCAGCGTTGATGGGATGACCGAAGATAAATACTGGCGGATTTTCTTAGGAAGTAAATCTAAACTACGACAGAGGCAAAGAGCTGAGAAATAATCGCAGTGTCGTCTGGGCGATTAAGCTGCGTCTCTTGGGATATCCTTGTGGTTTTTGCTGTACCTGCTAGAAAAAATTCCGAACAATAATTTTGTTTGGCGTGCCGAACGTGAACCAAATTAGAAAGCGCCAAAGTAGCATTTCGCTAGCTGCATATACAGCTGCCAACAGAATGTGGGATGCTTACTGTTTGAATTACCTTGTTGTAACAACTCAGTAAACATCAGTTTAGACGAACCTGACGTTGCCAGTATATTTATCAGCTTCGAATCTTTTATGCAACTTTGTACATTACTGGCACTGCCGGACGTCGAGCAGCGAAAGAAGGCCTTGCTACTTTTCCAATAATCAAAGCTGTTAATGATAAAACGTTCTCATGAAAGTTACCATCAAATTGTCAAACGGGATAATACCTTCCATGTTCATTTTCGATAATCCGCCTTGAGCAACTTTAAAGGGAAACAATCGTCGGAACTGCGCCTGTGCGAGTTTTTTGTCCAAAAAGTGCATTTCGTGCACGATTTCAAGACGCACCTCATCATCATAGCTTCAACATTTAAATTATACGATGTAGATTATGATAGACATATTGTAACTTTCATTAATCACCATCGTACCTTGGATACAGTGTTTACGTTGGTCGTATGGGTCCCATACGACCTTTGAGCGCATGCAGTTCCGACTACACTGTATCTCTTTAACGTAGACAAAAGGTTTGCCAGACATGATCATAACGACTTAAAAATCCCCATGCGGTGTATCTTTAGCTTAGACTGAAACTGAATGCAGTCATGCTATCGTTAATGTTACGCTATAACGAACGCGAACCGATCTGACATCTTCATCCGGTGTTATAGTCAATATCTTGCCGAGTTTATTAGACTATGATGCAAGAAATGCATACTCCATTTAAGTAGCGGCCAGTATCTTCAATCAGAGCACAATAATTTGGTTCATTTTGAAAAAAGAAAAACATCATATTTTGAGTTTGGGGTTCATCAAGCATTTGAGTTCGCAAAGTAAATGTTCCAGAAACCCATTTTTTTCGAAGAGCAATTATCGTGGATTTATAAGATGAACGGTACTTAGGTATACGTAAGCTCCACTCACATCACAGCAAATATACGGATCGGGCAGGATTTGTCGTTTGTCTGTGGGACAACTGTGCGTTAGACATCCTCTCGTAAATTTACTTCCCAAGGTCGGTCACGAATGTAATTTTGAACGCTGAGAGTTCGTGCTTTGTCGCGCAATTAAATGATTGCCATCGAAACCCGTGACGAGTCGTCCCGGTGTTCGATTCTTCTGCACCGGGCTATAAATCCAGAGAATAAATCTAGAATATCCATAGATCTAAAAAGAGCAAAGCGTTCATTTGCCAATACAGAGGAGGCATTCGTCAAATGCCATTAACTAGGGGGTCTAGGTGATATTTTAAGGTCAGTGTTCGGACTCCCTAGGTAAAACTCGCTTTATAGTCTGGGCTCTTCTTCACTCTGCTGAGTTAAAACAAAACAAAACAAAACAAAACACCCCCTATAAAACAACATTGACACTGTTTAGGGTCTATGCTTGAAGTTCCTGCCTGATATTTGACATGACCAGTGCGAGTGTCATGTTCATGATGTTTGTAAAACACACTCCATTTCTTGGAACTCAGATCTTCCACGACGTTCTTGCGTACATTATTAAACTATAACAAATCCACAAGAAAGCTGGTTCGCTTGTCAGGTCTATGTGCATTTGATGCTTCCTATTTCTTACTTAGAAAGTTTCATTTTAACAGACAGAGAGCTTGCGAACATATCCAACTAAATATATTCCTCTCACTATATTTAAACACTGAACAATAAATGTTGAGCTGCAGATCTCTTTTTCTGCTCGAACCAGTGCTTCGCTTTTAATTGGACCTGTACAGTGTCATTTCATATATTTCGGAACCGACTATAAAAACAGGAGACCGAAGACCAGTTAAGTTTCCGGCGGGAGGGAAGGTTTGAAAGGATTAGCTCAACGCCATGAATAAAATAACAGCCTACCATCAGTGAGCATAAATCTGTCTCTTGTTCAATCTGCCGCGCTGAAATGCTATAGATTGTCGTGAATGGGAATCCGCTGATGGGAACAACCTGTTAATTGTCCATTAGACCGCAAACACACGATTATCCACACTCTTCAGGTCAGTCGTATTGCCAGACATTCTCTCTCGTGCTTCGATTATTCAATTATTGTCACCAGCCATTGACAGCGTCGAAGTCAACGAAACAAGCTGTATCTTTCGCCGTTTGATAACGATACGTCTATCGCTTGTCTTTACATCATATCATATGTACGCATAACGCGCTATCATTCATTTCGAGATGGAGAGGGTGATGGCTAACCATACATGCATACACTGATAATAGATACCTGCAAAGATACACGTGTACATGCATATATGCATTGACGCATAAGTAAAAACGCCAGAGACATACTTATACTTACATACATACGTACGTACGGATATATACGTACACATAGATAGATAGATAGATAGATAGATAGATAGATAGATAGATAGATAGATAGATAGATAGATAGATAGATAGATACATACATACACACATACACACATACACACATACACACACACACATACATACATACATACATACATACATACATACATACATACATACATACATACATACATACATACATACATACATACATACATACATAATGAAATGGTGGAAAACTCAGCTGATTTGTGTTATAGGCCTAATGTCAGACTTTTCAAACTCATGGTCGAGAAATTTCATGATGTGTCTACCTATGGATGTAAAAAATTACATCCATGGTCTACCGTAAGTACAAACGTTTTGCATATGCAATTAAGGAAGAAATCAATTATATAATGCGTCTAGACAAGCAGAACCGCTTGGGGGAGAGAGAGGGGGGAGAGAGAGAGAAAGAGAGGGGGAGAGAGGGGGAGAGATCGTTGTAGGTTGTGTTTACAACGAGCTTCCCGATTTACCAAATAGAGCTATTATTCAACCAGCGTTGTAGCTCCTAGATTGAAGGATATAAACCGTCTCCCGATCACCAACGACCACCTGAGAAGGGTCGGCCTCTCTTTTAGAATGCCGAAGCCGTCGGTGAACTCTTTTATCGAGTGTAGCTTTGTGTTTATCAGCGCAACGGTATCCTACCGTGAATTTCAACCTTGTTGTCGGTATATCGGGTCCGTTATCCGGGATCCGTTATCGAAACGCTTTAGAATAACCCATGATTTAGGGGAACATCCTTGCTCTCATTCTCTTCTGTGTCTCCTTGTCGTTAAAATTTCTTAGGCAAATATAACTAAGCTTTTTAGCTGACTTCATGTAGAAGATGAATCGAATGCAAAAAGTTTTAGAAATGAAATTGCAGCTCGTACTTAAAAAATGGCCTCAGTGCGCTTGCACGATTCTTTGCATATGCCGTTGTTTTGTTGTATAGTTTTGTGGCCTGCCTGCATGTCTATAATTGTTACACTATATTCGTATCTGAGTCATGCACAGGCGCTTCAAATAGATCCAGAAGAACAGAGCAATTTCCATGTAAACGGTATAGTCTTTGCCACAAACGAGCAAAGTGAAGCCGTGTTCGCGTCACCGGACCATTCTCATTGCAAGAGCCAAATGTGCGACACAGGTGGGTTATAGATTTGGCGCGGATTAGTAAGGAAATTCCCATATATCCCTCCTCGTCATCACTTTCCTTGTGAAGAGGTCCGAACTGAAATTGGAAAGAAAGGGCTCTGTATATACTGAAATTAGACAGTTGCGAGAGTAAATCGAAGTTTGCTTTTAATAGAGGCGTCGCTCAGACAGCATGCTTAACAAACACGGTCTGCGAAAAAAATTACCGGCTGTATACATACAAATAAAATTACAAGATCATATTCTCAAATTATTCAACGGAAACACGAGACGGTATGGGCATACTACAAAATACATGATCAAATTACCTCATTAAGTCTACCCGACAAAAGCATGTGACAGTATGCCATGGCTGAAAATGGCAGGAAATGTTCATTCTCAATAGGTTGGCACCGGCTTGACTTGCGTGTATGGCAATGATACCGTACATTCTGGTCGTTTACGTACGGCGTATATACATACCATGTGTATTTACTCAAAAACTCATCGCCAACATCAGTGCTTGTATCGACAGACGCAGAGGGTCTTGACGCCTACTTGCCGATCAATAAAACTTCTTACTATATTACAGCAATTTGTGAGTGATGTTAAAACGGGCGCTCATAACATAATTCTATAGAGATACTTGGTTATAATCATTTTAGCTGCGAGCGCGAGACGCTCTTTTTTCATACGCGTTATCGATTAAATTGGATAATTAATTTTCATTTCGCGACAGCATTATTATGATCATACAAAGCCACTGGCCGTTTATAATAAAATAAATATTCGATGTTTTGAGAGAGCGTTTTAAATTTCAGAGAATGTAGGGAAAATATAACATATTCGTGTAGCAATCCTTGATTCACAGAGTAAAAATGAATACCCGACTAGCAGCCAGTAATTCACTTTGACTCTGTGCTGTCAAAGTGACTCGAAATATGCACCGGCACATTACCGCAGACTCTGAAGCACTTTCAATGGCGAGTGTCGACGATGCGTTCATTTAGTCCTTACCCCTAAATCTCCATCAACACACGGGCCATGATAGTACCCTCTCATTAAAAGCTGAGTGCCTGATGTATTGCGCGTTTCACTCAAAGACGTTCCGTACATTACTTGTTCACCTATGTCCGCGTCTGTTTTTTGCATCTGCACTCGATAATGCTATTCCTCAACCCTGTCCATTCCCTTTAAAGGAGACTTTTTCACACTGGCCGTTTATCGGGAGGTCGAAAGGTAGGCAATAAATTTTCCTCGTCCTACTTTGCCTAGATATTCGAGTGGCAAACGTGTTTTACCGTGTGTAATTGTTAAAATAATTTCATTTCATTGACATTATGAATATTAGTTTGAAAAAATTCAGCTTCTTCGTGCAAGGCGCTGAGTTATGGCATACAAACAGTCTCGCAGAACTCTGATGTTAGTCAGTCAGTCACCGCGGGTATTTGCCGGGACGAATTTTGCCTTTCTGCGCGCATATTTACTTCTTTCGACCAGTAATTTCACACTTTTAATCATCATATTCTTGTCACGAAACGCCATTTTCGACAGCCGTAAAAACGAAAATATCATCTAATATTATCGGACAAATATTCAATTTTGCGTATTCATCTCGGTTTTTACTCTGACGTCATTAAGGAGCAGGACCTATTGTACTCACCGTTGATATGCGGGCGAACACGCTTATCGTACCGTGCCAGCAGCTCGTTCAAAATGGATGTCTTCTTTTTCTCAAGATCTAACTCCGCGGATGTGAGCTCACCCCAAAAACTGAAAGCGAAAACAATATCAATGCAGTGTAAGCTTCAAATAATGACTGTATTTTGTATTTTACTCTACAGGGACAGGTTACAAGTGATCTAGAGTGTGCTTTACGTGCAAAATATCTCTTAAAGGTAAAATACGCCTCTTAGTTTGTCAAGAATCGAAATTTTTCCCCTTAGAGTTAGCATAGGGATGGGGGCCACTTTGAATTTCAAATATTAGTAAATGTCAAGTATTTCGTTAACACGATTGGAACTAATTTGGGATAATTGGATGGTGAAGTAATGCCGATTTAATCTACAAATATAATCTCGTCTGCTTTTCTTTTTACATTATTACACACTTGTTTTTATGAGTAATTTTCAATATTGAAACATTCAGCTATACGGCACCTAACATGTTTGAGAAATTTGAAAAATATGAAAATCCAATCATCCTAAATTAGTTCCAATCGTGTTCGTTTCTTTTGTTCCAAAGTTTGTACGTAGGTAAGAGAATGGTTGAAATTTTCATTTAGTAAAGTTGGAGCAAAAGTTTGTTTTTCATTTTCGAGGCGCTTCAACTTAAAGCTTGTGTACGCTTATCAACGCAGCGAAACATGTTCAGGGAATCAAAACTTCTTTATCAAACCAGTCCGGAAAAACACTAGCTGTTTCGGATTGCTTTCAACATTATGAATAGGCAGGGTATTTGGTATCACGTTTTTATTCGCCTTGAACAAAACATTTTTGAACACTTGGTTTTTTTCGATGGGTATTTGTTGGGGATAACGTTGAGATGTGTCGATGAATAGGTATTAATCACCAAAGGCTCGGCAACACGTGTAATGCCAGGATCGTGCATTCGCGTTTAGATTTAATCATCCTTGGACAGGATAAACTATAAATAGTTATTGTTCTCGCGGCTTTAAAGTGGACCTGCATATTTTTACATTCGTATAGCGACCAGCACCTGTCGTGGTTATGCATGTGTAAATTACGTTTTGGCGAAACACAGCTCATATTATGGCATGTATAACTCATTTGCTTTGAATAGGCACGGATAGGGCGACGATGTGACGTCATTTTGGCAGGGACACAAAACTAAACTTCCAATGTTTACGATTCAATAAATTGCCACTGAAACGTGCGAAGATTTTTTTTCCGCTCATTGGTATTATTAGATGGGTTTCTATGGGTACGTGACTGAGAAACAATGCTCGGCCAAACACGCTTGAGATCATCCATCCTTAAGAAAAGTGAAAACAGAGATGGCAGTTAAGGGAAGAAAAGAAGTAAAAGCAAAGAACCTAGACGTGACGATTAGGCAATTTGTGTCGAAACTGTACGAATCATCCGTGTGAAATTCGGAATATGTGTTATCCTTGGTTTCCTATGAGGACATTCTGGTGATCGTTGTCAAATCTCCAGTATTCTTTACTGAATGGATTCAAAATTAAACACGTCTAGATCTAGTTTAATATTTTTTTTAAAACCAATAAAATAATTGTATTCTTTTGGTGTAAGGAAATTTGTTTCAAAATATCTTAACAATGTCTTAAATAATTTCAAATCGAACCGAAAATGTAGAAACTTGTAAATGCAGACGACTTCTCCGATCTGGTTCTTTTGCTAAAGAATAATATCAGTGACACAAGATGTTCGAAGTGCTGAAATATTTCTACTGTAAATTAAAAAAAAAAAGCAAAAACAATCAAAACAAAATAAAACCAAAAATCGACACAAAAAGATGTATTCGTACTCACCAAACCAGAAAAGATATCAACAGGAGCCACATTCCAGGGGAGGACCGCCGAATCCACATATTGTCACTGCTTGACTACTGTAAAGACACTGCCGTCCAGGTATGGTAAAACCACGACTTTTATATATACCCGTGTGCTGCGCTTGAACACCGAGAACAGAATGAGCGCAGCGCCCGCCGGTAACCGGTGTCTACGGATGGCAAAGCGTCAGTGTGTAGTGTGACGTCGATTGCGAGTTGGGGGTTACAGGCAAATTATGAGGGCGCTGTTACAAATTTCTCGAACAGGCCAACCTCCTAGCCGGTGGCAAATATTGACCACGATATGGTTTTGCATCATTGGCTTTGTTATTGACAATTGGTCCAAGCACAAACTACTGACACTTCGCCTATTAGATGAAAACGTCAACAGGTGCAACATCGTAGGTAAAATTTTTCCTTATGCTAAGATACTTATGCATGAATCTATGTACGCATGTATGTAATACTATATATATATATATATATATATATATATATATATATATATATATGCATGAAGCTAAAGTAACAGACATTATTACTTTTCACTTGAAGTAATTTGTGATATATATATATATATATATATATATATATATATATATATGTGTGTGTGTGTGTGTGTGTGTGTGTGTGTGTATGTGTGTGTGACGATTCATAAGTTAATATGAAGTCACACGTACTTTTTCGCATTTGCTTTCAGATAAAAATAGATGAAAAACCCCACTTGTTGTCTACATCAGTTAACTCGCATTTGATCACTTGATTTTTATGTCATATTTGATATCAGATAAAACGTGAACCGATTCCCCTCGGGACATTGGTAAAATTTCACCCTGTGATCCCGCCACAGTTTTGACATTGATAGACACGTGGCTGTAGAATAGATCTCGTAACTCAGCACCATATTTCATTCCACACGTCGAGTTTGTTGGCGAGAGCCTTTTGTCCATAAAATGGCGAACTGGGAAAAATGCATGAATAAAGAAAAGATATGCCATACATACCATAACTAGTTTACTTACAAATATGACCATGAAATCGATATTTGCTGTCGATGATTAAATGATTCCAAACCTAAAGGACATGAATTAATGAATAAACTTGGGAATACCTGTCAATTTAGTTTTTACGTGTTTTTTTTTTGAATTTCGGTCGTACACACAGTAATCGCCGGGATGATCAGAAGCCATGGCAATCTGATCTAGCTGAGTCCGCGGTCTCAATGGCTAACGTTTGAAATCAAAAGAGACAGAATCTTTACACAGCTTTTTTGTGGACGTCAGCGTATGCTTTCTCGCAGGGCCTTCTGGTCCATTTTGTAGATATCACTTTAAAGTTAAAATTTCAGAAAACTTTGAATTATATCTGTGCCACATTATTTAATGTGAAAGTCACGTCCTTCCCTTCGGGATTTCATGACGATTACTTGGAGTTTGTTTGTTCAGACGCGCTATCTTTCCCCGCCCATAGCGAGGAACTTGCAGCATAGTTGACTGATTTCATGCGTTCTCTATACTGCTGCATTGTGTCTCAAGCTCCCAGGTTGCTGTTGCTTTCGCAGAGTCGGTGACCGCTGTAGTAGTCTGATAGCAAAGTTGTGGCCAAACTCATGATTGCCGACATTGTTAGATGAAAATGAGTGATGGATGCACTCTCTTCCAGACCGTATGACTGAGATACTGTGCCTGTAATATCGTTTTTTCGAACAATTTACCCGCAAATCTATTTGTAGTTTCACTCACCGAGCAAAACCCACAGTGCAGTCATACACTTTAAGTGAAGTGTCCAGTAACATGAATCACGTTTATCGCCCACGCTCCAAACATGCATCATTTCGTTTGAAAGTCTCTCTTTTCTGACTGTCCACCTTTCACAGGTCCCATGCACCCTTGCTTGATGTAAAGGACTGAATACAGTCTTGTTCGCACGCACAAATGTCGGGTAGGATCCGCCTCAGCCTAAAAGTATACTCTTTTGGTTGGTTTGGCATAAACATAACATAAATGACCGGCTGTGGTCGAGCATGTGTGTGTTTTGTGATTTTGCCAGTAGAGTGGACACTTTGAATTCATTTTGATATAAAGCGGTCTTAGCGACTGCAATATGTCTACCTGTATTTTGCTTGGTATTCAATAGAGCCCATGAAACCTACCTTGTACATGTGGATAAAGATTGGTCCCACTAATTATCCTTCTCGTCGTGTTCCCCGCCCAATTATACTCATTTTGTTCAAGATAAGATAACTTTTTTTCATACTTGACTGAATTTTATGCATCATTATCCTCCTTTCGTCATTGTTCGTCGGCGGAATCACGGATAAGTAGAGCAAAAACTCAACATTGACGGCTTCCGCGCCGAGCATAAAAATAGGAAACCGTAGCTTTGTCACCGATATTCAACCGAGTCGCCACCCATACTATATGCAAATTTAACGAACTTTACAATTAAAGACAAATCAGTGCCCCTGAACTGAGGGTTTAGTTTCATGTGACGAATGTTGATATTAAACCCAATTTGGATTACCCCTTCTCTCGCAGCTGGGCACAAGGAATCTCAGCATACCCCCTCCCCCACCCCAGCCGAGGTTTTCAATCACGCAATCGAGCGTGCGCGCGACCTCAGGCTGTATGTGCGCGACGATTTTGCGCAGCGCAGATTACACGCACCTGTTTGAGTGCACGCACCATATACGTGGAAACAGAACCAGCAAGCAATTACCACACGTGGGCTTGTCTAAAGACATCTCTGCAATTAAAAAGTGGCAGCCCAGTAAACTCGAAAAAGACCGATGGAAAACAAATATTCTGCTGCTGGATAGAAATGCTGTGTCGATAGTCCAAACTTCTACCGGCGTAGGCGTCGCGTTTGATGAAAGTTTGCGAGCGAGAATTGCGCGGTAAATAATTCCAGTGTGCAGCTCTATACAAAACCTTTATTGTATGTCACGCTCTGTAGCCTCAAGAAGGGCGCGTTTATATGTGGAAGAACGAATCAAACCCTTCGAAAATGCGAGTGCCATCTCAAGACGATGATAACTCACTCTTCCAGCTTTCTCGTTTGAGGTCGAAGTCATAATTCAGATTGCTTTGGTAGATTAATAATTAAGATAACGAGTCTGTCTAATTGACTGGCCTCGCCCCGCGCTCCGCTGAGGGAAATCTATATGAATCAAGACCGAACCTCGTTTTGGAGATAGCGTTGCGCTTCGACGCCTGGCATACAGCGTTATACACTGCAAATCTTGATCTCAGACGCAGATATTGCTTCTATGGTAATCACTCCAGATTGCACAAGCGATGCGTTGCTCAATATTAGACGTAAATCTGCCAACAGAAAAGCAGTTGCTTTGGAAACATCGGTACAATTCCAAAGCGCCCCCGATGACTAATTCATATTGCGAGTATTGCATACAATCGACAAAAATCGAGGATGCAGTCCCTATACCATCAAATCATCTTCGTCTTGTGTAACCTGTCAGGATTGAAGACGCAATCAATCAAAGTCACGTCTTTGTGATGCATGGCATTGTAATTGTCATGCGGACATAAATATTACATCACAACATTCTCTCTGATAGAAATACGACATGAATACTCATTCAATTGCTTAAGGCTTCTGTGTCTATATCATCCCCAATATACGTGGTATGCATTATTTACATGCAGGACTTTCAGATTTGAAAATTGAAAAATTTCGCCGTGAGTAATGATGGCTATATGTATTTTTGCCATTGTCTTTACTGTATATATATGATATAACAACAAGTGATCGATGCGCGATACATTTAGGTGCATCAAAACTGACAACCATTTTTGACGAACACTCAAGGCAGAGGTCATTATAATTCCCTACTTCTCGCAGTTCATAATAACACATCGAATACTGTTTTTTTCTTCAGCAGGCTGAACGTGACCAATTCTGACAAGATCTCACTCTCTCTCTTTGGTGCTTCTTAACGAGTGTTTTGACCGGCGCCAACGAAATTGCGGTGTTTTCCACCTGGCGACTTTTTCTTACGTGCGGACGCAAGCTCAGTTGACGGTGACACGTGCACACCCTACCGCATACACTGATCTTGAAAGACGTTGCGATACCGAGCACGGAGTTCAGGCACACTTCCCGTCCATTTTGCCGAGCAGTATATCTGTTTTTAATATAGGCCTATTATCTGAGTATTAACTTAATCCAAAACGAAATCTTTTCCGTCAAGTTATTTCGCCATTGAATTCAATGCCACGGTCACTAATACTACCCATACAGGAAAAATAAGGCAAAAACGTTTCAGGAAAATCGCATCAGTATAGTAAGCAGGCTTAGTCTATTACGGCTTTCGCGTTTGAGACGGGAACGTCTCGGCAAGAATGAAAGAAACCCATCAAATCAACCCTGTTGCTATTGGATACTGATGTAAACACGTCCATAGGCCAAAGCTTGCTTGCCTATCAGCGATAAATCTACAATTGTTGGTTTCATGAGCATTGATATGACTCATACCTTGATAATAGCAAAGCCTGAGATAGATTATGCCGAGGAAATGTTTTTCACTGACTGTGAATCCGAGTAGGAATGAATACAGCTAGGCTGAAAAGTACATTGCATGCCAAAATAAATTAGACTCAAATTAAAAGTGTGACATGGGATTATTACGTGAGATCATACGCTTATAGACCAAGTACAGTTTCGTGAAGGCGCAATGAACTTGTGAACGCATTTATTCAAACTTAGGAATTCATTACTTCCCATAAAAACCACAAAAAACAAAAAAAGAAAAAACCCAACAAATCAAAGCAAACCAAACGAACAAGTAAGGGGGGTGAAGCGGCTCAATGCAGTCAGATCTGTAAGACGAACACAAGAATTTGTTTACTGTTTTATCTACTTAACCTCTTTACATCTTTGAAAGTGTAGGGGTCATTGGAACTGCGTCTATGCGACTTTATTGTTTACAGCAACGTATTTCATGCACGACATCTAGAATAATGCATGACGTAAACATGTAATATTTCACACTAAGCCTATTGCGTGTGTAAGTGTATATATATATATATATATATATATATATATATATCAGAATCAGACACACATACACAAGTATACAGATGTCCTCGTGGGAAATTGCAGTACTCGATGTCAAAAGCAGTGTCTCAAGTACAAAGTGACATTACCATATATGTTATTGAGGTTTCATGCACCTTACACGTTAGACAGATCCGTCTGAAAATTGCAAGATGCATAAAAATGAAGTAACAGAATTATTACCTTTTAATTGAAATAACTACTGTTTATGATATAATATATATATATATATATATATATATATATATATATATATATATATATATATATATATATATATATATATCTACCTACACATATGAGATGGTGCTACTGATCTTGCATACCATTTGTACAAACCTTACTTATATTCTACCTGCAGTGGTTATCTTTCAATGAGAGTTTAGTTACATTCCCGTGTTCGTCCAAGAGGTCAGTTTAAATGTTAAAATTGCTGTGCTTGGGCGAAAAATTGTCAGCCGAAATCGTTCATAATCGTCAATTTAGAGCACACAGAGCGAAGTTTGAACTCGATCAAGGAAGCCTTATGAAATTCATCCCGTGTTCCGTTCGTCTCACTATACTCGTTATTACAGACAATTGTCTCCAACTCGTAGTATATCGAACGCACCCAACTGTAATTCCGGCGCTTAATCAAATCAATTCCCCGCGCGGATTAGCGTCATCTCAGACATTATACGTGTGACTACGTTTGTGGCCTGCTTGGAAAGTATATTCCTTAAGCTTGGTCATTGCCTTTATGTTTATTCCTAAAGTAGAGGCCATGTTTAGTATGCTCGGGAAAGGCGGTTTAACCGTGAAGCGAGCTATTCCTCATGGTAATCACTTTGGCAGTTCCACGATGGAAGTTTTGGCCTAGGGTTACAAGCTTTTCAACTGCCACGGTAAGTGTGCACTGGTAATGATGGCATAATGCATCGCTCTAACCTTCATGGGAGAAGACATTTACATTCTGGCACCAAATTTAACATGTAGCGACCATTTCACTTTTTCGCCGAATATTTTCGGGATGTATAAAATTTTATGGATGAATGGATTAAGTTGCTATTACAACTGACATAACATTGAAGACAGTGGAATCGCAATATATTTTTATTGGTTTCAAAGAGTCTGCAAAAACTGGAGACTTTTAGCACCTGGTAAAAACATTCAAGCGATAGAAATGGTAGTAATGCTGGACCGAAGGTATCACTTTATACTTTTACAGCTATTTATTCCAAGTGCGCTTTGTTTAACATGCACATGTCAAATACTAAACTTCAGGCCCCCGGGTTTTCCATCCCCGTTTAAATGTCTAAAGTGCACAATTTCTTGAATTATACCTGACGACTCAGCGCACTTTCCTAATACAGCATTGCACTCGAAAACCACCGCCATGAAGTGTGTCGCTTGGAGGCGCTGTGCGACCTCCCTATATAAGTATAGTATGTAGTAATAACGTCTTTGAAGGAGTATTCGAGTTGAAATAATATGAGCAATGATGTTTTAGCGCCTGAATCCTGGTCCGAAGCAAGATATTTTAATAGTACAATTTCAGTTACTTGACCAGACCCCATGGTTTCCGAGCAAAATTAACACAACATTGCTCTATTTGATCTATGTCGACCCAATTGACTCTCAAGGAAACAATGGCATGTACCCTGAGGTTCTCAGAAGTATGTGCTACAAGTTAAAAGAGGTGAACACATTGACCCATCCGGACAATCAGGAACGAGACTTAGGGTGGTTATAGGCTTGTTTCTGAATATACACCATACTGCTAGAAATACCGACAAATTTTGTCAGTGCCGTTGATTGACTTTTGTTTAGCTCGTAGGCTAAGCTAAAAGGTCTTTCCTTGTGTTCACCGTAACATTTGCAGTAGGCTATTAAGTTATGCTCGTCGTTGATGCATGAGTAATATTCAAAAAATATTTTGCAGACAAATATTTATCTGCATATTGATGAGAAAACAATGGCTTAATTTGCGGACAGACCTATTGAGTTCATTGTATCTGTACAACTCATTACGCATAAATGCAACTGGACTTAAGGTAAGTTTGACGGGCATACAGTATCAACATTGTTAGGGAGCCTTCAGTAAGTGACAGATGGGGTGGGCTGGGGCATTGGGAGAAGGGTCACTTTTTATTAACCTATGTTGTGGGGAGGGTCACTATTAACAGAAGCTTATTTTACGGCCACACCTCCCATTGTCCATGTGATATATCCTCAATAGGAAATCACAAACTAAATGCATTGATTCTTTTAAATACATATACACATTATCGACAAGCTTCACAAGCAAAGAAGATGCAGCCTACATTAAACACCTGGAACGGTTAAACTGATGAAAAACAAGGGATAAAATCATATGTGACAGGTGGCAAAGTGTGAGCTTATACCAATTATCAAACGTCTATATATGCATAGATATTGTTAGTTGGAAAAATTGTTCATAGTTTTCTCAAGGACCACCATGTGTAGTGAATAAACATTTCGGTGAAATTCCAAAATCCAATTTCTTGCACACACATTCACTTGTAACCACTCTAGTCTAATAAAGTATATTAATATAAATAAGCAAACCAACATAAATACACATATTTACCGAGTTTTGTACTGGAAAAAAATATTCATAGTTTCCTCATAGACTGCCATGTATAGTGAATCAACATTTCGGCGAAATTCCAAAAGTCCAATTTCTTGTACACACATGCACTTGTAACCACTCTAGTCTAATAAAGTATATCAATATAAATAAGCAAACCAACATAAATACACATATTTACCGAGTTTTGTACTGGAAAAAATATTCATAGTTTCCTCATAGACTGCCATGTATAGTGAATCAACATTTCGGCGAAATTCCACACACACTGGCACATTTTACTTCCCACTTCAAGCAAAGTACATTTACACATATCATCAAACATATATTAATTGCAGACATACCTTGTAGTGTGGGGGAAAATTGCCAATAGTTTGCCTAATAAACTCCCATGTATTGTGATTTGATATTTTTGGGTGAAGCCCTATATCAGCCATATCTTGTCTTCTTTTAGTTGCGCATAATTTGGTGACCCTCCCGAAAATGTAGGATTCTTCAAAAATGCTTGCTTGATAAATTACGATCCTCCCTCCCAAAACGCCAGTCCTCCCCCTGTAATTTCTGTCCCGAACTTTAACAGTTAAACAAATTGTTATGTAAATTAGCTGATGCTGGTTCAGTTATTCCTGGGAAGAATATTGCAGTGATTGAGGGAGGTGTCGCCAACTGGTAAATTTCATCAATTTCGCAAAATCATCACAAAACATGTTTCGAAGGCTGATATACCAATTTTACTTGGTGTTGACCCTGACATAAAACTTGGAGGGGAAAGTAAAACTGTTCCTAACTGCCCTGCCACTGACATATACGGAAATTATCCCTGACACTAATGTCTACTGCCCTCCAGTGTCTATGGTCTGCCCGCTCCCCACTCCCCACAATAATTCATATTCCCCACTACTGATATTCCCCATTGCCAACTAGATATATATACATGTTCCCTTGGAACATTGCTCCCCTCTAAGTTCGCCGCTTTATCTCTCCTCAAGTTCTATCAACCACAGCATTCCCCTCCCTCTACGTATTTTTCGGTACCCACTGAAAATGAAATTTCTTCTCCTCCAACAAGAAAATTTCGATTTTTTCTCCCTGCCCGCTGAAAAACTGCACACGAACACCTTTTTGCACAAACAGCTTCGTTGCGCGGCACCTGTTGGGGAGGGGGGAGGGTCAAGTTGAAGAATGTCGAAAAGGTGGGGGCGGTCACACTTTAGAGAAGGGGTTAAGGTCAATTTTACAGTACACGTGCGCACGAAATTCCCCGGCCCATCCCCTGTGTAATTACTGAAGGCTCCCATGTGTGACACAGCCTACGAGCACTTTTCAAGTCAACAAAAAAAGTTTGTAGACTTGTGCAATGGATAGAAGTGTAGTGCTATTGCGCATGCGCCATCTCTTACGCAATAGAATGATGGTCCTGCATCAGCTGTTCGGTGCTTCCGATTCAAGGCATGCATATGACAAGCGGGCGCGGGCCTGTCAGAATCGCCGTTTCTGAAGTCAGTGTATGATTCTCCAGCTTGAAGACGAACCGGACGCTTGAAGGAAATCATGAGAGTGCTAATAGGTATAACCATAATTACGTGTGATTTATTATAATCAGGTCATGAAAGGAATTAGAAAACTATCATGTATATGAGTGATTGTGATCACGGCCATGAGCACCGCACCGGGCAGCACACAGTTTCCATGCTTTGCTGCAGTTCCGTAGCCCCAAACTTTCCCCTGCGATTTACTGTCGCGAGCAAAGGTGGGCCAGTACATTTGTGCCACAAGAGGAATCGTCGGGGAAAGTTGTAGGTTAGGGAACTGCAGCAACATCCCATGCGAAACGTGTAACCAACCAGGCGAAGTCCCGCAATCACTGTGAACCAGGCTATCGTATTGGTTTCGAGGTGTTGCCCGGTGTTTTCTTGTTTTGCCGTCCGACCCACAACCCCGGGCAAGATCGCAGACCATTTTACTGCCGCTGTCGTAATACTACAGTCTATCGTATCATGGAGGTCACAACCAAGAGACGTACCTCCATTCTTGTATTTACCACCGTCCCTCCACAAAAGGACCGTTTATTTACACATCTCTGTGGATACTGCCCTTTGTGCCGACTCACATAATCAATCGTACCACAGTGGAGGGAACGTAATACGTAGAGTCGTCTCCACATATACATGTATTACAATCGACTCGGATAGTTACGCCAATATGCCATGAGATGAATGCGTGTTCACTTTCTCACAAGATTTTGCAAAGGAATGTATTTATTTAGGGTACCGTCTCGAAAGGAGTACTGTTCTTAATAATAACAGCCAAAGGTCAGCTGAAAGGTGTATCAAGGGCCGAAGGTGTGTTTACTGTTCACCGTTAATTTTAAATCTCATCAATTTGTGTTTTGTAATTTACGGTTTCGTTGGGAAAATGGTGAAAATGTAAATATTGTTAATTGAACAGGGAATACTTGCCCTTTAACCCACGCAGAATAGGTTCTGCATGTTCAGTCAGTAAAAATCATCATTTTTCTTTCCAGAGGCCTTCTGATATTTTCTCTTTGTGAAAATGCAACATATCGGGACATGTTTAATGCCTCATTGGTTTTACATGTAACCTACTTGGCCTGATTGTGACCTATGAACTTGGCAGGTTAAGGTGCCTTAAAAACTTTTGAGTAGAAATGTGACCAAAAGAACTTGAAATCATCATATGGTAATACAAAAATAATTAGCCAAAGTTTGTGAATGATGGAAATTTTCTTCCACTGCATATTTATATGATTTTTATCTAGTATTGATTTTCAGTTTACAAGGTAGCAGAGCTGAACTGATTGACTTCTGTACACTGTAAATGATGATACACTTCTGTTGGCCACAGTGCTGGCAAGTATGGATTAGATTAGCACTGAATGACAAAGTTTAAGTTTAAAAGATAACTTAATTCTTTTTAAGAGTAAGAAGACAGGATCCATAGCATGGATCATTTTATCATCATGGTACATGCACTTTTGACAGTGGAAGCTAGGTTGGGAGAATGAAACTGCAGATATTGCAAAGGGACATTAAATGTTACATCACAGACAGTAGAGGAGGAAGCCCCCTCTACCGTTTGTAGTTTACATGGTGCAATTTTGCACAGATATAATTTGTATGTTCACCAATCATCATATAATACTGGTGTTTTGACACTCCATACAAATTTATGGGTAAACATTGTGTGATTTGACTGTCTTTGCAGAATCCAATGAAGTGTTTGATGATTGTATATGGTTGGTTTGATATTCCCACATAATCTTCTATCATTTCATTCCTGTTACTATACAGGTGGTGGTAGCGGATTTATTGGATCAGCTGTAAGTAGGCTACTACGCAGCAAAGGCCATGATGTCCTGGTTGTTTCAAGAACGACTGGTCAGGGCAAAATAACCTGGGTGAGTCATTACACATGTATAAATTATTTTGTCACATTCATGCTGTTAGAACTATACATTCTGTATCTGTAGGTATGGTACTTGCATTAATCTTGATCTCTGCACATTAATGTCAGTCCATCCCTGTCAATTATAATATACAATGCATCTGACATCTTGTTATTCTTGAGCATAAGGACATGACAAGATATCTGTGTTTTGAGAAGGAGTTGAACTTCAACAGATCAAAGGAACAGGCCACTAACATCGTATCTGTTTTCGATTATGACAAATAGTGGAACGGAAGAACATCGTTGATAACATAATCATTTTCTAGTGCTGAGTTTTGCCGCTTTGTCAGGTTCGAAAGTGTCACTGTGCACGGTATAAACTACCAGAACTTGTCATGTTCATACACTACTCTATTCACCCTCAGCAAGTGAACTTTTATCATGCAATGCACTGTCATGGTTACCTCATCATTTCTGTTGATTAAACTTTCTGGTCACATAAATCCACAGTGGCAGGAATTGATGCAATGTTCTTTGTGACAACTACACAAACCATTGGATATACAGGTTATCAACTATAAAGGAATCAAATCCACAGTCTATTATTGCATCAGACACTGACTCCGTGATACACCACAGAGGTTTTCTCTTTGTGTTCTTGATAATTGAGATTATCATATTTGGAAATTGAAAAGCTCTTTCCGCGGGGTCTATCGGAAGCTTAGGCTTAGCAATGTATTGATGCCATTTGGAAACCACTGATGCATTATTGAATACAAATAGCCTTGACATATCTCATCTCACAGATACATGTATGTATAAACCCAAAGTTCAACAAGAGTGAAAATTTTCGGGTGTCATGTGGCCAAATGAAATTGTCACTAAGTCTCCATTTCTACCAGAGGACTCCGGATCACTTCTTCTTCTAAGGTTACAGAATAAGCTTTCATTTTAGCCACAAATTATCATCATGCAGACATTGTTTGAATACTGGGGTACATCATTTCTCAAAAAACCTACTAAGTAGGGTGCTTATTGTTTGTGGTTAGCATTTAGCATGTAGATTTCCTTTGAAACATCCAATCATAGTTACTGTACTTTGTATCGGCATGAATATGTGCAGTTGGTTTCTATTTTTCTTAAAGCTGTTCTTAGTCTACAGATCCACTTGAAACTTAAAACATTCACAAATTTGCCATCTCCACCACAAAGCAATTATCACTTTGCAGTACATTCACAATGTCTGAAAAGAATGAGTAGCATCATAAAACTATGTTCTCAGAATAACTGAAAATGCTCTCCAATTTTCTGTAAATCGATCATTTGCTGTATGTCATGCAGGAATATCCATGTATTGAAAATGTGCTGCATTTTGGAAGGCTATATCTGATTGGTAAACTACTAATATTTACAGTAACTTAAGGAGTCTGAAACCAGGACTATTCTGTACCTCGTTGGCTGTTTGGAAATAATTCGATGAGAAGAATGAATTTCAGCCAGCCATTTGACTAAAAGCATCCGAGATGCTGCACACATTAGCCCTTCATATGTCCAAATCATGATGAATTATGGGAAATCTCATGAACTATAATCTCTTTGTTGTCAAATACTCAAGCCAACAAGATCTCTTTTACCTAACAAATCTCATGAGAGCATTTGATACACTGTGATACAGTACAGAAAATCTGTGGGCCGTCATACCTAAACTGCCTTTAACAGTATGGAACTGATGAAATTCACCGCTGTTTGCATGTCTCCCAACATTAAAACAGTGATGAATGCATTCAAACAGGGGACACTTGATGAGCTATGTATAATTGACGGCTTGTCTCTTTTACAACAAAACTTACATGTACAGTAGGTACATGCCCTTCATTTTCAGGAGAGTATTTGAGACCCACTAGCACACACAAGGAAGAAGGAATGAAGAGACTAAGACATTTTGGTCCAGATATTTTAACCCTTTTCCTGCCAGACAGTAATAACTGTATCACTTCCCCATCAGCCAAGTCAGTAAAAAGCAGTATTGAGCCAAAACATGACGTATTTTCACCCACTTGGCTTGGTATGTTATAGCATCTTTTGTCCCCATAAAATCAACTTTACAATATTATGTTTTCAACAGCCTTCAAATGTACAGTATTATGTTAAAATACATCGTATGGAATACGTTGTGTTTCATTAATTTTAACCATCTTGACCTGGTGGTGAAATATGGACTTGGCAGGAAAAGAATGTTTGATATCTTTACAGTTACTTTTAAATACGGTTTAAAGACAAATTGAATGAGTGTTTGATTGATTTTTCTGATGCTAGGATAAACTCTTACTCTGTCACATTTTCCATAGTAACATTACATTGTAAGATTTCTGCATTTTCCATCAATTTTGACATTACTGTAACTTCAATTGATTTTGCCCTGTGCTTGGAATATGTAAGATTTCCTCGGTTCAAGTTTTCTTTTTCTGTTAATTATATGTTCAATTTCAATTGTCCAGTTTGTTGTGATTTTTATATTGTTTCACCATCGTGCAGAAGTCGGTCAGTGTTACTAGGCACCAAAGAAACAAGCAGACAAATAACAAACTAATCGAAGGATATGTTTGGTGCAATCTCTGTACCAACTAATAGGTTTCTGTTACTTCAAGTAACCAAGCATGCTGCCTTGACCTTCAAATTTGTGAAATTTTGTTCAAGACTTTCTTTATGACAATTTATCTAATGATTGGCTACTATGGTGTCTTCATTTCATTTTGAGATTGACGAGGTGGATTAACTGGCTATGAGTCTGACTCTAGCTACTTCTCATATATTACAAGCTGTCCCCTTCATTTTCTTAACAGGCTGAATTGAAGGACAGGGGTCTCCCAGAATGCTCTGCTGTCGTCAGTCTATCGGGAGAAAATGTGTTGAACCCACTGAAGAGGTGAGATTGGAAATTTGCAAGTTATTTGTGCTTGAGTTTTTTAATATTTTGGAGTGTACTTTTGACAGGTTTTCTGTTTAGCTTTTAAGTGAATTTGCAAATGTTCCAATATTGGAGTGTGCATTATGAAATTGCAGGATTAGGCTGTATTTATGGTGAGATGATATGAAATTGTCAAGTCTGTCATTTTTGAATGGCTGTTTTATCAATAGAAATCATTTGCTTGGTTCTTTTAATGTACAATTTACATCGGTTTAGCCGAACGGAGTCCATTCAGTGCTGAGGGATTTGCGACCTGCTCGTGAAGTGGAGCTGTTTGGCTATTAGACCACTTTTTTACACACATTGTGCAGTGCATGTGCGTCTCAGCTGCGTCAATCTGACAAGTCGCTGTCAGCTGCTGGAGACATTGGCCATGTATGCCGGGGATGTTTCCTGGTGTACGATCTAAAATCTAAAATCTACCCATACATGTATGTACTCCTACATGTTTGGGTAAGTCTGATCAAATTGTTTGAAGTTCACATACTTCAAATCCCTCAAGTTCAGCTAGGTCAGTCGAGCACATTCACCCATCAGCGCGAAACCATAAGCTATCAATGATGTTACATCTCCAGTAATGCTTGCCTTTTAAGTTGTTGCATTATTCTGAAATGCAAGTTTGTCAGTGTAGAGGTAATCTGGGATTTTAAAGGACAAAGTCCTCTGTGTGCATTTTTCATTACCGCAGATCCTTTCAGGATTTTTCTTCTGATAAATAAGTTAATTAATTCATGTCACCTTCTGCAAACTGTGACAAACAAGTACGTTAGAATGTTGTCGCCTTTGTAGAACCTGTAAATTCTGTGATTTTGTAATTTCTCTCAGGCACTGGTAATCAGGTAATTTTGTATGTGACCACGTCAATCAGACCCACAATAACAATCAACATATCTATCTATCAAAGGCTGCATCTCTTCATACATAGATACATACATAGGTACAAATATACATATGTATATACAAACATACATAGATACATACATACATACATAGGTACTTACATACATACATAATACATACACATACACATACATACATACATACATACATACATACATACATACATACATACATACATACATACACATTATGTTTCCTTCAGTGTTGCTCAGAATAATGGCATTTTTTTATTTTCGCCTACTTGCTTTGGCCTAATCTAACAGGAAAAAATAAGTAATTAAAAATCAACTATTTCCTGAGATAGTTTTTAAAATATGAAAATGTTGGGTTCGGGGAGTTAAATAATGTAAAACTGCATTTTCCTTGCCTTATAAATGTAGGCACTAGGTCATTGATTGTAGCAGCTGCATGCACTAATTACTTAGCCAGAAGTTCAAGTACATGAATGTTACATTCACCCTGTCAATTGCCCTGACATAAAAAGATTGATTTGACTTACAAGTCTTTCAAACCAGTGCATATCGATCATACACAGATAGTGTTGACAATTTGAATACTTGGTATTTCAACACAGTGTAGTCCAGTGCACCAGCAGATGCCACCATATAACTGGTAACTACAAAAGAAGTATTAAAAAACATTGTTTTAATGTTATCAACTGGCCCTTTACTTACATGTACAAGTAATATCAGTGTTAAAATACATTGAGATGTAGCTGTATTGTCTTATCAATACAAATCAGACACGAACTGAAATGTTAAATTTTGCTTTTGAACTTTAACCCTTGTCCTCCCAGGCTTGAATGTCTGCCAAGTTGGTAAAAAGTTCAGCCAAAATCTACATTTATTTTCACCTGGTTGGTATTTAAGTCAGGAAAAAAATCTGCTTTTAAAATGCAACATATGGGCGATGTTATAGCAACATGACCTTGTGAAATGTGACCCTGACAGGATAAGGGTTTACATTGTTGTATCAAGATTGTCTCAGCCAGTAAGTCAGTGAATGCTGTAAATGAGCAAGGTGGTAAGAGAGAGTGAATGAATGAATGAATAGATGAAAGAGGTACAATATTGCTGTGGGACGTAGTCTCAGCAAGGTTCAAGTGCGCTATCAAGATAGCACCTAATGTTGGTGTTTGTTTCTTTGCAAAAGATGGACAGACAGCTTCAAGACAGAAGTACAGACCAGCAGGATTGAAACAACCAGAGCACTGGCAGATGCCATCAACAAAACTCAAGAGAAACCAAAAGTCTTTGTCACCATGTCTGGAGTAGGTGAGTATAGACCAGGGAGTACGTACGAACTTTGCGAGTCAATAGTTTTTCCAAACTGTTAAGCAGTTAATAGTTTCAGAAACTGTTGACTGGTAACTTACTCCTATTGCATGTGCATTTGTATCAGCGTCAAAATGGTGCATACCATGTGACTGTAAGTCGGCGAATCACAAGAGAGAGTTTGGACAAGGTGTGCTACAATTCAAAATACATCCCGACTGGGTGACTGGCTTTGTTGATTGCTGTTTAGAGCAAGTCTGAACCTATGATCCCTCCCGCTGTACCGGTACAAACATGGTTTCCCTGTGAATGCGTCTCTGCAGTAGTGAGTACTAGCGTCGAAGCGCAATTGATAAGCATTCACGCATCCACGACTGGAGATAAAAAGCGAAGCCTTTGACAGAGTCTCATGTGTCAAAACTAGTTTGTCTTCTGCTTTTACATTGCACCAGTGAGTGTGAAATCGTTGAATCTAACCAAGTAACAAAGTTTGACTTGATACACGTAAATCATCAGTTTGGTTTTCAGGGCAATTCCATCGTACATACACGTGATCATCAGATACAGTACCCGTACTGCAGCAATAAATATCAATTTAGCTGATCCTATAAATGAATGAAATCGTTGGACATAATACACCGGATAGTTAGACTATTTATTTCTGTTGCACTCAATTATTTTGTGGCCATGCCCCATGTGTGTTATAAGTGCCAAATAACATCGTACCTGTAATTTGTAAGAAAGTTGAATTTTATTGCTTGACTCAACAATATAAGATCAGTCTCAGTGCATGGGATCATTATATTTTCTGTTAAACGGTGAGAAAAACATCAAACTGTGGTATATTAAGCAAATTGTCCTAAAGACTATTCTAAAAATTGGATTTTTAAATCCCCTTTTGATGAAACAACAGCATTGGCAAGCACAAGTTGTGAAACCATTGAGATATTTCGATCCTGCTTCTTACGCATCAACTTTGCCAGGCTTTCCAACTCTCTGTGTGCAGGTATATTTTCAGGTTTTTATGTTGCATTTTCAAATCTTCTTAAAGAACGGAGCTCCATGTGTCATTGATAGTGAATGTACGCTTGATCTTCATCCACATTGTACATCTTCTTAAGTTAAGCCCCGAAGTTTTTTAACCAGTATCAATCCCGATGTTGTAATTCTGTACACTGCAGGGTTCTACAAGCCCAGCCTAGAGGCAGAGTACACAGAAGACAACCCTGGAGGGGATGCAGATTTCTTTGCTAAACTGTGCCAGCAATGGGAAGACGCCGGTCGACAGGCCAAGGATGTCAGACATGTCATTGTCAGAACAGGTTAGATACATGTACAGTGTTCTTATAATCTTACTTTCGTTACTTTGTCATGGAAAATATCTTTCTCTGAATAGTGCCGGTGTATTTGTCAGCGTTTGCACTCTAATTTTCATTCATATAAAACCCCCTTCTGTCAATGGTTTGATCCGTCTCTGTTGTGTTCAATGGTGTATGTGGACCTGTACACAAGGAAATGGGGAGAAAAGATTATTATTATATAATACATTGTCATTTAACACATTCACGTAAGTCTTTTGCGAAAAGTAACATTCAGTGAATCTTTACTTAAGTTTTGAATGTCAAGGGATGAGAGTTAGGATCATTGTATAAGTTTTAATTCACCGTTTTCAACAAACTTTTGACATTTGAAATTCTGATTTATTGTCACTTTCTAGTTAGCCCTCAAGAGAAAAAGATGAATTTTTCATTGTAGTGAAAAATGAGCAGTGAACACTCATCATCGGGATAAATTGAAAAATGATTTTGAAAAATGTCTTTTTTTGTGAAAAATTTGTCCACTTTGGCACACACGTGAACAATATAATATATTGTGTTACTATTTAAAAAACCTTGGCAATTAATCACCAATGAGCAAAATTTTACGGGAATGTTTGCAGATCTATGCATTTTAGAACTTGTACGAAAAATTGTTTGTGGTTTATACATGTACAAGTTGTTCACAAGGAAATATGTCTACTTCATGAACATGTACCATGTATACAGCTACAAATAGGATGTGTCTCAAGTCAGACGACTTCACTTCAGAAATCAGACATGCCAACTTGATCCATTCACTAAATATCTTTAACCTTGGCCAATGAACCAGTGTAGCTGTTGTAAGTGTTCCTTGAGTGATCAATTTGGAGACTGCCAGTTTCCAGAATTATTGGATGGAAACCTTCAATAATTGTTCTACTTCGATGTGGCATTAAAAAGAAAACACGATACCATGCAGTGATATCACCTAGCAGTAGAATTGATTTAGTCAAAATTGGATTACTGAAAGCTCATGCAGGTGTCAAAAATGAGTTATCACTGGGGTTACTGTTAGAAATTTTTTTTTTGTGAATGGATTCACTGATGACAAATGGTTTCTATTTCGTAACTGTAACATTATGCCATTCTGTGTTAGCAGGAATCAAAGCAACTTCGCTCAAACACAGATAAATCTATTTCACATCAGTATTATGCTGGTAGAGTTTGAAACTCAAAAAGGTGTCTAAAGGTGACTTGATTCACACACAGACACACACACATACATACACACACACACATACACACACACATACATATACCAGTACATATATATATATTTATATCCCTGCATTTAAACTAAACCTCTTCTGGTCATTTTGCTCTGTTTGTGGGAGATAAATAATCACCAAAACAATGATGAGATGGAGTGAAAGGCCAACTTGAGTATCCTTGACGTTTTAATGAAATGTGAAAAATGGGAAAGTTTGAAAAATTCCTTGCCAGTTTCCTGGAATTGAGAACTACAGAACACCCCCAAACAAAGGAGGTCACAGGTCAAAGGTCAACTAATGAGGAAAAAATTTACACAAAAGTAAAACACTGGAGAAAAGGCACATATTAATCTACCACAAAGGTGTGGGCCTCAAAAACGCCAACACCAACCTATGACTAGCAATGGAGGTTGGTGGCGTGGAGGCCGGAGGATAAAATTGTTGGAAAAACCAAACTGCCAGCTGCTTGTTTGGCGGTGTGATCGAAAAGAGGCAGGGCAATGTTGTGACCCCCTCTAAAGCACTAATGATGGAACTCTATTTGCTGTAGAGGGCAGTCTACCCTTGAAGATATGAAAACTCCAACTGCATGTCTATAAATCTGATTATCTGTCTATAATCGTGGTTTTATATATATATATATATATATATATATATATATATATATATATATATATATATATATATATATATATATATATATATATATATACACACATATATGGAAGTATACAGATGTCCTCATGGGAAATTACAGTGCTCGATGCTAAAGCAGAGTGTTATAAATAACAATACATAATTACTTCAAGTACAAAGTAATGATATCTGTTACTTAAGTTTCATGCATCCTGCAATCATCTGTCTGATGATCGCAGGATGCATAATTGACAGATATCATTCCTTTGTATTTGAAGTAATTTTGTGTTGTTATTTATATATATACATATGTATATATGTACATATATATATATATATATATATATATATATATATATATATATATATATATATATGTATGTATGTATTTGTATAAACACATACATTTTTGTATACATGTACGTGTATGTTTATAGAGCAGAGATATTTAGAATAACTTCAAGCATAAGGTAACTACGTCCTTAACTTAAGCTTCATGCATTTCAGCATACTTGTTCTTCTGTACACACAGGAGGGACTCACATTGAATGTCTGATGATTGTAGGAATGCATTGAACTTGAGCTACAGTCACTCATTACTTTTATACGGGCTGAGTGTGTGAAAAAGAATTTCATCTGGACATAGAAACTAGAAACTAGAAACTATAAGTCCACATTCTGGTGAATTACCAGGATTATTAAGGAACACAGAAAAACCATACAGAGTTTCTCGCCCGAAGATATCATTCGGCAAGAAAATGCCAGGAAATGTCATTATTTGAGTATCTTTGTGTACTATCCTAGGCTGCCGCATGTTCCGACATTTCAGTGTTTCGATGACTGCTGGTATATTTATGAGGAAAATGAGATTGGTGAACCGATTTCAAATCAGATCTTCTCATCAAACCAAATCAAATAATTTGTTATTTTTTCCTAGCTATTGATTAATTAACAATCTTTGTGCTGCATTGAAATCGTTTTCCCTCCCTGCACTTATCATGTTAATTCAGATTTCCAGTAAGTCCCGGTAGATGGAAAGACAAGTGAAATATTTGAAGGATTGCTCCCAGGTGACCCACAAAATATAATTGTCAACAAGCATTCATCTCAGCCACAGGGAGACCCAGGTTCCTGAAAAATTAATTCTTTGTGCCGTAAAATATCTGTTAGAGATAAAAATTGTACGATGGAGACTTTGATTGGCAGAGCGGCTTCTCTTGAAGTTTGCTGTGTTTGATTGATGAATCTGCAGAATTATCAAATTGGACCAATGAAAAGCAATCCCAGCATTCTATCTTGCTGTACATTTCTCCTGAAATACACATTTTTTATGGAAGCTTACCTGTATCTTACCATTATCAAACAAGTTTGGCCTTAGGATTGGATCTTTTTTTTATCAAAACTAAATTTTGCCAGAATTTCGTCAGAGAAAGTAATTAAACCTTAACCAATCAGTGTCACGGCTTTGCTTTCTCAGGGACCTGACATTTTCCGTAACCTTCCTTCCATATTTCTTTTGACATCCGCAAAATGTCATGTTCGCCAACATGGATCTTTCGCCAAAAGTTATTTGTGTTTTGTAATTATGCGTTATATGAAAGTCATCTTTTGGGGACAATCAATTATGCTCTTTACGCAAAACCAAAATTAGTTTTAGAAGAATATTTGACATAAATATGCCATGAGTTATGTAGTTAGGTTAAAACTATATTCATTTTGTGTTTCTTAAACAGCGCAGGCTGTAATTGAAGGAATCCAACATGGTTTTCAAACTTTCCAACCAGAGACCTTTTGTAAATCCAGCAATACAAGTCATATAAATACTGAAATTAGGATTTTACTGTAAGAAAATCATTGTGCTTAGTATTATGCATTAACCCTTTGGGTGTTTGAGATTTCCCTCCAAAATATCAGAGTGACATTTTACCAATTTTTGTGAATTTTTCTGTAATTTTTTTGAATAGTTTTAGACCAAATGGACATGACTTTTCATTTACTACAATTTTTAGTCCCCATGGACGGTGTCCGTGGGGACTTTTAGGTTTGGTTATGTCCGTGTGTGCGTGCGTGTGTTCACGCAGATATCTCAGAGATGCCTTGAGCAATTTCATTCAAACTTCATACAAGGATTACTTCATACGTCACACATATGCACTTCGATTTGTTTTTTGATATGATCCAATATGGCTGCATGGCGGCCATTTTGTTACGATTCTTTCATGTACTGAGCCATAACTCAGGCACATCACAAATGATTTTATTCAAAGTTGGTACAAGGACATTGACCTACCGGTATATCATACATATGCACGTCAATTTGTTTCACGATGTGATCCAATATGGCCGCACGGCAGCCATTTTGTTACGATTTTTTCATGTACTGAGCCATGACTCGGGCACTTCTCAACCAATTTTATTCAAAGTTTGTACAAGGACATTGACCTATGTCATGCATATCCAAATTGATTCGTTTCATGATACGATCCAATATGGCCGCACGGCAGCCATTTTGTTATGATTTTTTATGTACGGAGCCATAACTCAGGCACATCTCAACCGATTTTATTCAAAGTTGGTACAAAAACATTGACCTGTATCATACATATGCACGTCAATTGTACTGCATCAAACTTTATGAAATATGGTACCGGTGATAATCTGCCAGTGTTAGGATAGGATGCAAAAATATTTTGCAGCATCCTGTTGATTAAGTACTAATTGATTCATTTTAATGACCTTTTGTAATTAGTATGGCGGCTTACATTGGTTTTATTTTTTCACCACCATGGAACTCATTTTTGGCCATTAAGCCCCATCTGTATCGCAGTATTTTTAATCAAATACCTAATTAATGAAGAGGACTCTTTCCTCTTAGAGGATTTGTAATTAAAGTACAAGTGGGGACTGTGTCATTGTCAATGACTTGTTGAAAATAAATTTTTGGGAAAAATCTGAAAAAATTGTCTAGATCTGGAAAAACTTGCTTGCATTATATTCTATGAAGGCAACAAAAATTGATTTTTGCACGCAAAGGATTATATAAAAAATATAAGAACATATGCAGTGGAGCGTCCACTGACATAAGAATTACTTACTATATCTATTCTGTCCGACAATTTGTCTGTTTGACAAATCTTTGATTATACAGATATTCTATTTTTTTAAAACCTTTATTTTTGAGTCATTAATCAAGATGACACTACTGAGTCCCAAGCGGACTGTTTAATGTCTATGCATGAGGTACCTGTTATGGTCTAGCTAAGTTTCAGCTGAAATTGATGATGACATACAAAATTCAAGTTAACCTGACCTAGTCACTAATAATCTGCAGGTAGGTTACAGAAAATGCTATCAATAATCGAGGTAGCCATGCATTTTTGCATGAAGGCAAGTGATTATTTTGTTTTTAGACATATTGATACGTCTTCCATTGTTTAATTCTTGTGTTACTTGCTCCCTAATACAATGCAAGATGAAACGACAAAGAAACAAAAATTATAAAGAAAGTGAAAAAGACAGTAACTTTTGAACTAGGAAATATACAGTTTACTAGTCACCAGCCTGATTAATTCAGTAATTTACAATAGTACTGAGGTTATCTCAAAGTGAATTTTTTTAAATTTTCGATTTAATTTTTCATATTTTGGCTCACTTTGGAAATGAACACTGTAATTGGTGTGTGATATTTGTATATTTCCTGTTTGGCAGATGAATTAAACTTCCTCAGTCTGACATTGTCATCAGAAATATTGCAGAGGAAATCCTCATTCTGTTTTTTTGAAGTTGGATTAATCGTTAGATCCTGTGGAAAGTGCCATAGGGGCTTGCCCTATGTCAGGGCGCCAGCTGCAAAATGATTAAAACAAAGACATTTGATTCTGAACCATTTCCCGTTTCCATCCTGATGCAATGCAAAGCATTATGAGTTCTCGGAGTGCATGAACAGCCTCATTTTGATGTTTGAAACGGTAGCTTTAGTGTAGCCCCCAGTTATGCCAGCTGCACAGGAGTGTCAATATCACATTGAATGGACAATTACTGTATTTTGTTTCGTCGAATCCTTTGATCCTACAGCTAGAAATCTGTATTTTTCAAAAATTGATATGCCGGCGCATGTGATATGAATGTTTAAGTGCATGTGATAGGAATGATAATTAGGAATTAGGTGCATGTAATAGGAGTGTTGATGCTGAACCGAAAAACAAAGTGTCCGAGTGTTTTCTTTCAAAATATCATGCTGGTGTTGATGACGTTTACTGCTTTTAAGTGTACGGCCAGTTCCCAAGCAAACTGGCCAACCTCCAGTCAGCATTCATGATCTTAAAGCTACCGTATATCTAATAGTTTCATCGCAGAACACGTCACTTAAAAACCAGCTGTGCATACCCTTATATCTGTACAGACTGAAAACATGTTGGTACATTATATGTGCTGCTCTATAGGGTTTGGAATTCCCTGCCATATGGCATTTGACAAGCATTCATTGTGAAGAGTTTTAAGCATAAATTAAAAACAAAGGTTAACCAAGGCACGTAGTGTACATGTACACTGACTTTTCTGTACCTCTAAAAAGAAGATTGCACATTAATAGTAATCTCAGTTCATTGATAATTGATAATTTTTTTGACTGATTTGTTGATATTTTAAATAGCAAATCCTGACGTGTTTGTGACAAATCTGTTAATAACATCACCTCTTTGCAAAGACTGAGTGCATATTTTTTCTCTTTTAAACCCTCATCTTGTCAAGTTCATATTTCACCATCTGGCCAAGTTGGTTAAAAAAAAGTCAAGTACAACACGTTCCATATGGTGCATTTGAACAAAAAATTTGCAAATTTCAAGGCACCTGAAAACATAGCTACTGTAAACATGATTTTTACAGTATAAAAGCTACTATAATGAAGCAAGCCAAGTGGGTGAAAATACATGTGATTTTGGGTCAATACCACATTTTACTGACTTCACAGATTGGGAAGTGATATTGTCTGGCAGGAGAAGCTTAAAAAAAGTCAAATGAAAAAAAAAATGAAAAATTAATGTTTTTTGCTAACAACTCTGGAAGTCAAATCAGAGAAAAATCAGCTTTAAAATCCAGTCAGTTTACTGTCATGAGACACCTGCGGTAAGGCCATTATATTTGGATATGTAACTGCCATCTTCAAAGTTCACACTGCTGTGAAAGGAAAATCCCTTGGTAATTACAGTCACTGTGCTGTACCTTGTGGGGTGTATGGATTTACTCACATCTGCGTGCCCATTGCTGGTACTAGGACTTGTAATGAAATATCATAACCTTCATGAAATGCCAGCTATTAGTTGGAACAAACTCAGAGCTGCTACCGTATTCAGTAATGATCTGACTAAATCCGTGAGATTGTAAGAGACGGTATTCCCATTCATCATCGCAGCTGGATAATGGATAAAGTTGGGTGTTCGATGGCAATTTTTAAACAACTCTGAACTTTCAGATCCAGGTGTACTAGCTTTGTCTTCCTAGAGGAAGTGCAATTTGATTTATACAGGCACACTCAAACCTGATTTCAGGTGCCTAAGTACAAAACAACCCTGAGATATTACAAAAGATGCCTACGTTTGATTTTGCCATAAGATTTATTGTAATTGATATGCTCATGTCTTCAGGAATGACAGATTGTAAAATGGCACGCCTCTGATACTGACGGCACAGAAATTGCTTGACACTTTACTCGCTTTAATGAAGTATTTGTACATCACTGTAAGGACATTGCTAATACATAACTCATCCGCCTTTCATTTTGCAGAGAAGGTGTAAACAGGGCTGATAATTGACAGAGAAGGTCTTTTAATATCTGATGGTCATCCTGTTCCATTACTTGTACGACATTCTTAATAGTGATGAAATGCTAAACATTGTCTGCCTATCAGCATATCTTAACACCAGTGAAATACAAGTGAAGGACAATTAATTTTTACAGTCTTTTCTCATGTTTATAAAATTCCTACCGGCTTGTTGAAAAGGATGTTGTTAATTGGCTCTCATGACAGCTGTTTTTGAGAAACTCTAAATTGAAATTCAATGTGAAGTTCCTAATTTGAAAGACACAGTGTCCTTCAGACTTCAATTAAGATAAGGAAACTTTTCCTCATTACTGGGTAATTTATGACCCGTCTGTCGGACAACATCCTCTAAAGGTGAAAAAACTTGCGCATTCGTGAAGCTTTTAGTCGTACGTTATGGATTTCTGGATTGAAAGCCTTTTCAAGGATAGCAATCAAGCAGATTGCACAATTAAGTTGGATGCTAAATGCAATAAACATGACCATGAAGATAATACCTGTAATGCGTTGTTTATTTCACTTTCCAGCTGCAAAATTTCAATTGATATTCTGCGGTGTATAATTGCTCCTCCGTATAGGTGTCACCAACACTGTCGACGGGGCCTTATCTTTACCAATGTGACCCCTTTGCGACCTTGATGTCAATCTTGGTGTCTCAGTTTTTTGCAAATTAAGTGTTGCATGTCTGTCAAGGTAAATGTGTATCAAAAGTAATGGTAATGTGCCACTTGGCAATCTGACTGAGAGACAAAGATGATTACACCAATATTGCCGTGTGAGGGCTCTTTGCTGAATATGTTGGACAAGCAGGATCAGCAATTTCTCTAGGCAATGGGTTAAAGCCAGAATCCATGTGTGGCTGTACATGCATGCATTTTGCGTGTAAACCCCATTGTTCCATGCTTTACATCATTGAATAAATCATCCAAGATAATGCTAGGACAATTTTAATTTAGACTTTTTTCCAAATTTTTTTGCTCTTGACATTTTTTTTCAAATTCGAAAGGTGGTAATTGATTGGATGTTCAATTCCCCCAATTTAATTTATTCATTTATGCAAAGTTTACCACCAATGAGCATTGTTTGAGTTTGCAAATCAACTGATAATGACATATCATTGGCCTAGGTTGTTTGTGTCAAAAAGTTGTTGTTTTCTAGTTTACTGATAATTTTATCTAGTCTTGGCGTTCTTCTTTCTTGTGTACATGTACAAGCTCTGTATGATTACCTACGATTGCAATACTGATTGACTCGTTTGTTGTATCGCATATGTGACAATTCCAAGTGAATAACATGATCTCATTTTGGTTTTTACAGGTGTCGTTCTCGGTAAGGACGGCGGGGCAATGCAGCAGATGATATGGCCATTCTGGTTTGGAGTCGGCGGAAAAATAGGTTCGGGACGACAGTATTTCCCGTGGATCCATATCAGTGACATTGCGGGAATCTTCGTTCATGCCCTTGAATCTGAGGATGTAGTTGGAGTTCTCAACGGAGTCGCTCCAGGAACGGTCACCAATAGTGGCTTCACCAAGGCACTAGGCTCTGCCTTATGGAGACCGACTGTATTCCCCTTGCCAGGGTTTGTTGTCAATACCATGTTTGGCTCTGAAAGAGGGGTGATGCTCCTCGATGGACAGAAGGTCATTCCAAAAAGAACCCTTGAGAGTGGATACCAGTTTGAGTATCCAGACATTGATGCAGCAATGAAAAACATTGTTGGTTGAAAGCAGGTAGCTCATACAGGTAGACACACATACATTTGGGAAGTACCAAAATGATTTGGCAAACTTGACCAAAGTTAAGGTAGTATGCGCCTCAAAAGTAAAATACTTAAACTTTCGCTCAAATATTCCTCGAGGAATCTTCCTACCATTTACTTCCAAAATCAAGAATAAAAATCATCAGGGGTCACCATGCAAATTTTGGTACTAGAGAAACAAATTACGCAAGATTTACCGATATTAGAAATTCAAAATGGCCGTCATCCCTGTGTTAACTCTATGGTGAAATATAACATTTTGGATTTTCAAAAAAACTAAGACAGTGAAAGTTTTTCATAGTCAAAAGCTTCAAAATGAACTCCCACAAGTGGTAGTCGGAAAAGGATTGTAAAAGTTTTGGATTTCAAATACCTCTCACTAAGGCGCATTCTACCGTTGATATCAGATTCAAATGTTTGTGAAAGTGAACAACTGAGAAAATCTGTTGGGTGTTATATAAGGAGGGAAAGCAAACTTGATGCAGTGAGCATAAAAAAAGATTATTATTTTTTTCAGTCAAGATTCTTTCATTCTGTGACAAGACATTAAAATTAAATACAACACTTTTCAATGCAACAGACACGGCCAAATAGTCAAACTTGAGAGAATATTTCCACGCCCAAGTGACATTGCCATGGAAATGAGTCTTGAAATCATCTGCAGTCATGGTGATTTCTGTATAATTTCCCCCGTAGATATTGCATTTGCATACTTGTGCTATTTGCCAATAGGAGCTACACATTTCTGTCACCTGACTTCTATCACCTGTCACAAGTTATGACATATGCTTATCATCTTATGAATATTCATACAGACCTCATTGAATATTTGATTTGCATGTGCGGGAGAGGATTCAATTTGACTGCACATCTACTTGAAATGGATGTATTCTGATGCAAAGGAAAGAGATTCTCTTAAGAAATCTTCTCAAAGAAATTGAAAAGTTTACAATACTAAGCTGTACAAAGACATGAAGGCACGTATTGTTCCTATCGTTTGAAGATTTTAAGACACAAAATCTGTCAATGGAAGGATTAGCTGATGGATTAGCTGATATTCAGTACAGTAAACTAGTTGTCTGGAAGAATCTAAGATGATTCCTTGTCCTATTGTAAGGAGCTGAGTGCTGAATTAACAACTGTTATGCGTTCAATCAGATCTTACCAAAGTATTCAATATAGTGAATGCACATCCATAGGAAATGTTTTGTTCTCTGGTGTTCTGATTAGCTCTAGCTGTAGTTTAATTCCTGCATAAACTGGATTTACTGGCATGCACTGATTACCATATGTCACTCTGAATAATCAGAGTCTGTGTGGGTGGAGTGGCAAGTGAGTGACTGAGTTCTGAGCTCCTGTTCATCTTTTCCTTTGAAAGACCAGTAACTTAAGGATAGAATATGCTTCAGGGACAGATTTGGATGCTCAAATTTTACTACTACTTTCCTAGTCTGCCTCTTGTGGGGGCTCATTTTAAAGCTCTTGGAGTCGGAAAAAAATTGACTGTCTTAGTTTTGTGAAAATCGCAAATTTTATTTTTCTCCATGGTTTTAACACAGGGATGGCAGCTATTTTGAATTTCAAATACCGCTCAATCTTGGGTTTTCTCTAATACTAAAATTTGCACGGTGACCGCTTATGTTTATTCGATTTTGACAGGGAATGGTTGAAAGTTGCATTGGGGAAAGTTTGAGCAAAAATTTCTTTCACTTATGAGGCTACATACTACCTTGAAAGTGTCTAAACTAAGGTTTCAGGTGGGGAAAACAAACCTACATCTGTACACTACATTTTTAGTCAGGGTCTGAGGAATCAAAGATTGGAATTTTTGTGAATAAAAATGAACAAAATCAACTGGAAGATGTAATGTTTGAACGTTTTGTGTTTTGTCTGTTTTACAATTATTGATAGTAAAAATGTGCGTATTTTCATACTGTGTGTTTTATAAATCTTTCGATATGATGATGTTGAGAAAAACGGAATTATTGTGGTTTAAAAGAAAAGAAATCAGTGGCCGAGGTCTTCGGAAATAGTCTTAATGGGAGACAAACAGCTCGGCGAAGATTAAGTTCATGAACGCAAATCGGCCTATCGAAACAAGTGTCTCAATCGTAACGACGGGTGCCGGGGATCAGACAGGTTCTGATTTAAACCCAAAATACACATAATTTGTGTATTTTCATCATTGTTACTTACTGTTTCTTATGACTGTTATTTATCGTATATGTAGTCATATCATGGTGTTAGGACAACCATGGCATGTAGTTTCAAATGTGTTTACGAGCTGAGCATCCAGTAAATTCATAGTGGGTTGTTTACATCGATCCGTCCCCCAGGGTCGGGATAAATGTGTCGTTGTCTCAGCACAGGTTTCTTCTTGCTATTGTTTATTTTATTTTACTACGTATGTATTGCCAGTAAAGATTTATACTGCCAACATTTGATGTCTTGGTCTTATGTTAGCACTTGTTTTGTAACGATTTGTTTATCTCCTTCGCCGTGTCACGTATTTGTCCTTTGACAATCTTACGCGACCTGTTGTCACTTCGTTGAATAATAGACCCTATTAGGGTCTATGGTTGCGTCTATTATCTGATTTGATTTGATTGCCTAATGTGCCAAAGCAAGCAAGGATACATTACGAATTTGTGGACGTTGACCTAATTATCACCCGATTAACTTTAACAAAGTCAAAAACAGACGAAGCAGCGAGGTTTAATAGAAGTTTCTGTTATACCTTGCTGGAGCAGTTCATATAAACTGCAGATTTCATAATAATTATTAGTTTGCAAATATCAGGATATCTCTGATATCTATCCCTGATATATTAAAGTTCAGCTCCCAAAGGACGCGCCGAAAATATCGAACATCCAGATGTCTCTAAAATATCATGTCTGATATATTAAAGTCACTCGCCCAAAGGGCGCTCTGAAAAACATATATCTGATATTTAAACCACGCTTCTGACGTCACACTATTGTTCTATGCGGTACTTATTTTAACGAACTACCTGGTCCTGACAGAACCGCCAGGCGATTCTGACAGAACCGCCAGGCGATTCTGACAGAATCCTCAACACCTGGTAGTAATTAGCTCAATTGAGACACAAAACAGGTTAACATTTGCATATTTATTGTACTTGACTTCTTTCAGTCTAATCTTTATTTTACGAAATACACATCAATTTATTCTATAATGTTAATATATATGAATTCCTGGTATTCCTGGTACTGCAGCAATA
>LD347184.1:283089-301730 GCA_001465055.1 Ptychodera flava | reverse complement strand
GAAAGAGAGATGAGAGCATCAATGATTGCCATACCCTCGGCGAATGTGTTCAAGAAAAATTTAAGATTATTCCGCGAAGGTAATTTAGTTCTCATTCGTTTAATTAGATGTTTAATTAGATGTGAGTGAATGTAGCCGATCATATCAAATTGCGTACTTGACCTACTCAATGAGATATCAGCCTGACACATCATAGAAGTTACAGGGTGACGTCACGCACGTCACGTGTTTCAACAAATTATGACATTCGTCATTACAAGCAATGTACAAATAAACCGATAGTTCCCTTGGTGAAACTCATGTCCATCATCATTATTCAACTTTATATTGCCAAATGTGTTTAATGATATTTCTCCAAAGTTGGATTTCTTGGCTTTAGGTTGGCCACACCAAGTCACGTGTGCGTATCATTTTGATTTATTCCGTTATATAAAACGGATGTTAACATTGACTTTTTGCACTATCATTTCTGTGACAAATAATTTCCATATATCCCTCGACAAAGTATATTCACTTGCCATTATTCGTCGACTGTATACTGAACACAACCACCAATTAATGACACCAGCATGCCCAAAAATAGGCATCACGAAAACATGTACCGATCGTTATGTAAAGCGCTCAATATTACACGGGCACGGACATATTAGCTCAAGAAGATTAACAACATTGTTTACTGAAATAGGCGTTTTCGATATCATCACCTTCCCATTTATCAAGGACCATGGATACCTTTGTCCTGCCACAAACTTGATAGGATTAAAACTTTGACACGTTTTTATTTTTTATACTTCTCCCACTAAACTTTTTGACAGCAGTACATCACTACATTTCATGATAAAATCAAATCCCTCAACGTGACTTACACGAGGTGTATGTCTTCTCTTTGGAATTTATCTTCTTTTGAGATCCTCCTTTCGCAGAATTTCAGCCGAGCTTCTATTCACACCTCATCGAAGATATTGATATTTCACGATTACGCTCATGATGTCAAAATGTCAGAATTACGCCTGATTCGGGTTTTTTGAATTCTGGACCAACTTGTGTGCCGTCTCAATGACGTTTAGAATGCATGATGGCGTGAGATAGAGGCAAACTTTATCTGTGTCGCGAAAAGTTCATATGTGAAGCGCTCGGAGGAAATTTCCTCCCGGCGTTAGCTATATGTTATCGATCTCATTGAACAATCACGCAATTCTCAATCTTCTCCTCATTGAAGCTCATCAATAACAGTTGGTTGAATCGTGTTCATGATAATGATAGGGCATTCATCAGACATACTCCGAAGATAAATGACACATAAAATTGGTATTTGTGAACGAACGCGAGATGCTGCGAAACACAACTTAGTTTGTATTTCCTTAAAGAAAGAAACACAGGATTGGTGCCATTGGCCGATCATATTAATACTAAAAAGAGACCCAACCCCTTATAAAATGAAAGCTTCATTGTTGGCAAAAGGCATCGCTTTCTTCATCGCGTTCGCATTCCACGTCACCGTGGTGACACGTGACTGTATCGAACAGTTACATCGCGCCTGGGGTGTCATCATCAGCATTCAAATGACAGCTAACCGTATCTTGCCTTCTTAAGCAGCTATCAATCATCCCGTGTCAATTCACATGAGATAGCTGTACATCTGGCACTTGACAAATGACTGTTCCATTATCCATACCACCTGAGTTCATATTTTATATATATATACAGTCTGGAGGGGAATTTACCAACAATTCCTTCCAATATTCTCATTCTCTCTCTCTCTCTCTCTCTCTCTCTCTCTCTCTCTCTCTCTCTCCTATACTGTAGGTTTGCAACGATCGTAGTATACCCTAGTATACCCTTTTATGAAATACCAAGGGGCAGACTTTTTGTGTAAATTTAAACACAAGAAGGTCAAACCTTCAAAGGTCAAAAGAGGGCCATGAAGTTACCTGTAGTTTAATAGTGTTGCCATTTTAAATATGTAGAATTGAATTTTCTGAATCGCAGTGCCGCAGAACACGTATGGAAAGTGCCACTATGGTGAACGACAACTTTCATGATGAAATGCCGTTTTTGTTTTTTGTTTGTTTTTTGTTTGTTGTTTTGGTTTTTTTTGAGGGGGGGGTACAACTATCTGCGACTATTACGTCTTTAGAGCCAAACAGCGAACACTCTGAGACTAGTTGTGAAATTCACAGACTATACCTCAGGTTTTATTCGCTTTTGAAGGCCTAAAATTCTGTTTGCCATAACGTTTGCGCAGCAATTTGCCACCTGTGTTCTGCCCTTAGAATTTCAAATATTTATCACATAATGACTGTCATCATCATCATCATCATTGAAATTCAACTTCAAGAGCCATAAACCTGTGACCAAAATGCATAATACGTTAGAAGGTCTGTGCGCACTTTAATTGGGCCTGCATGCTTAAGTTAAACTGTCCTCTGTAATTGGGTCGGAGTCCTGAAATTTAGATGCGCTACATATAACGCCTACAGCTGTGTTTCATCTCACTGCATTCCGACCAAAGAACCGCATTCTTGTCATGCGTAGAATTCCATCGGCACAGAGTTAGAATTCAACATTTTGAAAGTGTCGGTGTAGAGATTCAGGGCATGCGTGTATGCTGGCATTGTGAGTGATCGCAAGTGTGACCAAATCAAACGCAGGCAGCCATCTGTTGTTTGGCATCCAGGGTGTCAACTTGTTTGAGATTAGCACAAATAATTGTAAAGGGGTGCCTTTTAAGAATTTTTGTTATTTCGAACGCAATTTATAACATATACGTCTACCCGACGTCAAAGTAATTACGTCATGACATACGAGAGGTGTAAAACGGACGGAAACTGCAAATTCTTAGAGCCCCATTTTTCGAGACAACCTTGATGAAGTTTTCTTATCTTTTCAAGTCTTATTTTTTTTCTTTTAATGTCATCATTCAAAAGCAGCATGCTTTATAAAGGTCGGGCTGTTAACTCTGTGTGAGAAGTGCGCTTGATTTTCAAGAAAATAAAACCATGGTTGTAAAAAAGAATGAAGTGAATTAATATTGGTGAGATAAATACACGGTGATCTCGTCTGGATCTTGTTACATGCTATTAATCTGTGCTTGACATTTCAGAATGTGTAGGTCGTCCATGCCGATGAGACAGTGACGTCACATGGAGGAGAAATGTGATGCCATAGCCTCATCTACGCGTCAGCCCGGTCACTTCTCCATCCTAGAGACGAATTTCAAGATGGCGACCGACGTCGCGGGACTCCTGGCGAACGGCACCGTCTTCCCGTCGACGTCGGGCGACGGCAACATGTCCGACGGCTCATCAGACGACAGCCTCTGCCGGGGCTGGGTTTTGCCACAACACGGCATCTACCAAATCGGGTGCTTCGTCCTGGCCACGGGATTTCTAGTTCCTGCAAATTTCGGAATTTCCCAGTCACTGTGGTTGCGGGTGATGCTGTGTATTGGATTCGCCTGCTACGTCCTGTGGGCCGGCCTCGTTCACTGCTTCCCCGACGCCCTGGGCTGGTCCTTGGTTTTCGTTGTCATAAACCTCTGCCAGAGTATTTACATCATCTACAACGTAATGCCCGTCAAATTTGAAGACGACATGGAGGAGGTGTACAACGCGCTTTTTAAGCCGTTCAACATAACCCCTCAACAGTTCAAACGATTGGTCGACAGCAACGGGGAACTTTACGAGTTGGACACCACGGGACACTATGCCATCGAAGGTCGCTCGCCTGTGGACGAAAAATTAAGTCTGCTCGTCTCGGGAAGGTCATTACAGTTCATTTTCAATATATACATTATTATTTCTCTAGCTTTTCTTATTAGACGCCCTATATCAATGACCAAAGACACAAGGGCAACACATGGTCATAAACGATAATACCATACCCATCTGCGCCCTAATACTTTCATTCAAGAGGAAATTTATGGCTGGATCGTTCCTAATTATACAAGAAAAGTGAACGTAAATCATCTTGAAAACGAAAGAATTTCGTCTTTGTATGATGGCGCTGTTCTGACCCATTTCACTCGTTAAAATGAATGAAATACGTTCGGAATTGCTTTGTTTTTTCAACGATATTCTTTTATTTCTCAGCTGTAATTTGGTTAAAATTAGGGCAGGAACCGTATAAATATGTTCCACAGCAAATGTTGTTTAAATATTGTTTGAATCCCTACAATTGTGTGCATCTATGTTGAATTGTTTTTAAAAAACATTACAGATGATTTAGGGCCAATTGAGCTTTTATGATTTCAGTAGGTTTTTATTGGACATCGTTATTTTATATCACCAAATATTCTGAAAGCAAAGCACACTATTAATCCTGATAGTTACACACGAAGTGTTAATCGCAGAAAATACACAGAATTGGTGTCAATGTTTCTAAATATGGATAAACATCCCTCCTGAGGTAGGAGAAATTGCAATTTTAATTTGCACCTTGAGGTACAACGTAACCCAGCAAAACAAGCCAAAATCAGAAAGAAAATTATCAATATCCCTATTACACATGGCTTAAGCTAGCTAGTGGCTCACCTTTGATAAAGACATTATTATATTAACTCAAGAATCCTATCATATTTTCAAAATTATAAGACATTAATACTTGTGGGTTTTCCCCGTTTTCTGTTTCATGAAGTTATCTAAGCTTAGGTGAACACTCCACAGACTATATTTGAATAGTCAATACGGTCCGTAAGTCTTCAGAATGAATCAATAAATTGTGAAAATGACTTTGACGTTGTACAATAGAAGTTTTCTCTTTCAACAGGCTTTGTTTTCTAGGTGAGCATTTCAGTACGTTTAAAGCTCCATTCGCTATAACTTTTGATTTTTTTCGGTATTTTTATTGCACTTGTAAACTGAGGTTTCTTGATGTACTCCAAAATCGTCTTGGAATGCCTAATGGAAGGCCTTGTCAATACAGTTCATACACATGTGATGCCCAATGTCATTGCTGACAGCTAATTCTAGTGTGGACTAGAATTTGTTTGTAAACGTTAACATTGTATATTGTACACTATGTCTGTAGGGCTAATTCAGTACTCTGTATTTCAACAAACTTTGAGTAGAAGACTACTACTGCTTTTGTCCTTTTGACGCAGAATGAGAAAGAACAAAATGGTAGTAAATAATTCGAAAACGCATCTGTTTTCTAAGATAATATTTACCATTGCCAACCTTCTTTTCTTTCTATTCTTTTTTGTCTGATAACAGAGCCAAAGTGACGGCTGAAGGCACTTTCCTTCACTTCGTGGATAGAAATCAATTCCTTGACTCGCCTGAATGGGAATCTTGTACTCCTGGTGCTGGAAATACTTTCCAGGTAGGACTTTCGTCAAATTCAGTCTAGAAACATTCACTCTGCCTTTATTTTGAGGACAAAGAATTTGTTCATTAGGGAAGAATGCACCTCGGGGACAGATACTCGGATTCTCATTTTTTTAAAATCTTTTCTGAACTACCACTTGTGGGGGTTAACTTTAATGCTCTTGGTGTAAGAAAACGTTTCACCGTCTGAGTTTTTTGGAGGGCATTTTGAATTTAAAATATCGGTAAATCTTGGTTAATTTTTTTCTCTCGTATCAAAATTTGCACGGTGACCCCGAATTTTTATTCTTAAACCGTCCTTAAACCAATGGGAAAAATTAAATTTTATTTACTTGAAGAGCTTCAAAATGACCACCCTCAAGTGGTAGACGAAAAAAGTATTAAAAAGTTTGAGCGTCAGAATATCTGTCCCCGAGAGTGGAACATACACCTTGTAAACAGATATTTTGATTCTGTAAATTTTAGAATTCCATTCTGTTCTACAGGTCTTGTAGACTCATTTTGAAATTGGAAAACTAAATTTTCATTACCTTGGTTTAGTGACGATCAAAAATTAATGTTAGCCCACAACTCAACAGTGAACACTTGCATAAATTCACAGTTTTATGGAACCCATTTGTCAGTAAAATTAACCAAATTAAATTCAAGCAAATGATTATCATATGGCCAAATAAAAATTGTATTTTGTAAAGTTTTTTTCCATAAGTTGGAAAGTTACGCATACTTTGCCAAATTTATCTCGTAATACATTTAAAAATGGTAGCATATGGCAGACGACCAAAGCATACTGTATTTCCATAAATACACAAATTTCCAAATTTGGCATCTCACAATTCCAATGAAATAATGTTGATAACGCAGCCCCTATTGGCTGATTGTAACAGATGCACTGTTCTATGATTCATAGGTGACAATCACTGCTGTTGAGAAATGTCGATACATTCAGTGGTCTCGCAAGCAGATCAAGAGTTTCCTCCAGAAGGAGCCCTTTCTGAAAGCTGTCTTTGAAACTCTGATCGGTAAGGACATCATGACTAAGCTGTACTCCCTCAACGCCGCGCCGCAAAACGACGAGACCAGTCCACACCTTGAAATCACCGAGGAACTGGCCACCGAAACCACCGACACTGAAGAGCGCGAGGATAAGGACCGCAGGGCAGATTTCCAGCATCACTGGAGCCCCGTGAAGGACAATGATAGCGATATTGAAAGCTTGCAGTCGGAGGCTAGGTCTGCGGGTAGCACGCCCAGCATGAAGTCATGCGTGTCAATGGTTGATATCCGTGCCAGCATCGCATCCGGAAAAGGCGCGGGCGGCTTGGGATTGGCAAGTCGTCTGGATGGTATTGGATCCAGCTACTCGCAAAGTGAGAAACAGAACCTCAAAGCCATCTCTGAATAACTGTACCTTCCCTACCTTCTCCATCAATACCTCCATTCTCTCTCATTTATCCTGCATCACTTGATTCCCTAATGTAAATCCTTTCAGATATCTTTCTTCTGTATCTCCCAGTCCGGTTCCCTGCATCATTTCTGCCAATGAGATTGCTCGTTAAAGCTGGCCGATGACAGCCATGGATTGAACATCGCATGCTGGACTCTTTTCATCAGCACAGCTCTGCCAGCACAGAAATGGGACAGGGAACCAGACAGCTGTATCACCCTGACAACTCTTTCGGACAAAACTAAACAAAACTGGGATGACGAAAAGCCATACCACGATAAATCGTTATCATAAGGTGTCTTTGTATTTCGTTAGGGTTGACAACCTAAGACAGGCAAAATAAACAACACACTAGCCCAGTTTTCTCCAGTTGAATCTGATGTGATTATTACAACTTCTGTCACTCCAAGGAAAATTCAATGCCTTCTGCTAAAATGAAATATTCCATGTTAAGGATGGTTTCCATGGTAACAGTAACCATGGTAATCTGCACGAATGCTTGACTTAAAGTTTCTTTTCATCATGTTTTCCAATACAGTCAAAATACCTCTCTTATCTGTTTTGTACTTGAGGTGTGACATGATGATATTCATTTATGCAAATTTCATTGATCAGTATTGTTTAATTATGCAAATCATATGTAATGATTCATTTTCCATGTCGCATATTCATGAACCTCACTATTAAACACACTATAAAATCAAGATGTGTTCTGTCAATGACAATTTCAAATGATAATACCAAGTTGCCACAATATTCATCAAAAGTAGCAAATTATTTCCTCTTCTGGGGATTGCACTTCTAAAACCAAAACATCTTCCAATGATTAACCATTTGTTGCTATTTTGTCCCTCCGTTTTTTATATGATTGTGTTATAATTCAGGAATTCAACCTTTCCAACCATTAACTTTCTTTCCATTTTGCTGAGTGATATTGTCAGTACATTATACTCAAGATGCTTACCGGTGGTTCATAGGGATATGTAATTTCTACAACTGCCTGGATGAAGTGATGTTAGCACTGTAAATAGTTGTCTTTTGCTATTTTGGAAATTTATAGATAAAATTAATACCACTTTGATGGTGGCCATTCCTAAATATTACACATGATTATGTTATTGTATTTTGTACCAGAATTTAACAAATGCGAACAACTCTTACATCCGATATCCTTGTTTGGCTTTTTAAGCTAACTTTACAAAAATGGCCACGTCACAAGCTTTCTTGTATTCACTAATTATTATAAATGAAAGTCACGCACAGTGAGACAATGAATAAAAATTCAATGACTAGACTAAGGAGATTCATAGAAAATTTTCCTGGAAGAATTTAACAAAAATGTTGTCAAGGAAAATTTTATTGTGTTGGTAGGGTATCATTTTCAGAACTATGTTCTTTTGGTTTCTTGTTAACCATTCCTGTCTTGTTACCTGGGGTTATCTTTCACTTGAAATGTGATTTCTGTCTCATGTTAAGAAAATCCCACAGCTGCCACCAAATGTATCATAATTGCACAATGGCATGAGCGCTTGCTGACATGTTATTCCACTAATTAAAGACAAGCTGAACTTTCAGTTACAGCACAATTTGTCACCTGCCTGTGGGTGCAACGCACATGTTTTAGATTAGAGCAGTACTCTGAAGAAAGTATAAGAACAAAATTCTGAAATAGTGTCAATAGTCAGAAATTAAACCCTCAACTATGTCATCACAGTTACTTTGTCAAACATCATTGTTTTTTTCAATTCAGTAATTCCAAAAGTTTTTAACAAATGTTGAGAGGGTTCTCAATAGAGCACGGTCTATAGCATGCTATTGGAAAGATCCTGGCATTTTGTCTGAAAGTGCTTGCAAAATGACTCTTGTTGATTTTCTGTCAAACAAAAAAATCAAAGGGACAGTTGAATGCCATGATGACTTGTGAGATACAACTCTTTCCTAACCATCTCTGGATGTCATGTGATCACTCCTACACCACCTTATCAAAGATAAACGGGATTTAATGCGCATTTGTAAATACCATAATTGTAATTTCACCATATAATTCAACATTTTCACTTTTACCTAGTCTTTCCTATAAATATATCCTGCTGATTGTATTTTTCTCCCTATTACCATATTATACCTGTACTTGTTTGGATGTAAATATTTCAAATTTGATGTTGTAATTTTTGCATGATTTCATACTAACCATTTTCCCTTATACCTGCAAACTAATGGATCAACCTAGCAACATGGCTAAGGTTCGTAACTGCACTTTCACCATAACTTGAATTTGTCACAATTTAAGTAGTTGCACAGAACTAACAAAAGTTGAGTTGTGAAACTTTTATACTTTACAAATTGTTTCTGTTTAGTCTAATTGTAGTCTCTTTTTTTTTTGCTTTTCTGCATTTTGTGACAGCTTCAAACGGCCTACTAAAGCCCCCTAGCTTGATGGATAGTTACAGCTGCAGCTCAGCCAGTGTGTACTACAGCGCACCAGACTTTGAGTCAACTGTGTGAGTGTTTTGAAGTTAACTCGGAGATTAATTCCTTACAGTTGTGAACTGTTTGAATACAGTGATTTTTGAATAAGATAACTGCAATAACATTTTGATTTTGGTGTATGGTGATAATGTATTAAAATATTTAATATGTGCCTGTTGCGATACAGATCTGTTAAAATTCAGTCTCTGAGATATACTGTCAAAAATTTACATCAAATGGCAAGCAAGTAACATTAAGATGCAGTAACAGCCTACTAAAGGTCGGCAACTCTTGAAATGCTATGTACGGTAGATGTAAAGTGTTATATGCACCCTTTTTTCATCTTCAATTATGTGGCATGCATACAGCTGTGTTCACAAATGACTCTTGTTAAGGAAATGGCAAAATTTTCATTTTTTTAGATAACCTGTACTACCATAAAAGAATTTCTCACATACCCCAATAAATGCTTAAAGATATTATAAAATTTTCAAATATTATCGAACTATCTCCTTAATTTGGTACCCCCTTCCCGACTTGTGAATGGTTTCCATATCACAATAAACGTGTCGGGGCAAAAGCTAACCTGTTATTTATTAAGCTGTACTGTTATTTCCCTTTTGGATTGAGTTGCAAAAGTTGTAAACATTACACACAGTAAATTGTGTTCCAAGATATCCACAGTGGCTGTATCGTCAGAATAACAGAGAACTCACAGACAGACTCATTACATAAATTTATTTAAAGCTGCATGACATGTTTGAATTTTAAGAGTGATTTTCCCGGTAATTTTCCAATTACATGAAATACATGTATATACATAACGAATCTCAGTGTGTAATTCTTATCCTGATATTACCGATCACTTCCCCTAATGGCAGTAAGAACTGTTTTCATGTCTCTGAAAGGTAAAATTTATGTCTGAAGTATCTCTACTTCTACACCAGTTACCTTGGTGCACAATTTCACAAATATCTATTTCAGAAGATTGTTCTCTTCTTTAACATCACTTTCACTTGCATTCTTGGCTCTCTTGTCCTAGTGCTAAGTGCAAATATTTAACGTAATGGTAAATCCAACTGTTCACATTATTTCAAATAACTTTAAGATAGTTTGCGCTTCGAAATTGAAAGACTTTAACTTTTGCTGGAACTTTCCTAAAGTAAACTTTCAACCCTTCTCTTTCAAAATCAAGAATGAAAATCAGTGGTCACTAAGCAGATTTTGGTACTAGAGAAACAAACTACCCAATATTTACCGATATTTGAAATTCAAAATGGCTGCCATCCCTTTGTTATCTTTATGGGGCGGGGGGAATAAAAGTCCGAATTTTCACAAAAAGTAAGCAGGTGAAAACTTTATTTACTATATATGCTTCAAAATTAACCCCAAAATGTGGTAGGCCAGAATATTGTGAGTTTGAGAGTCGTAATATCTGCCCCTGGGCGCATTCTACCTTAAAGTCCGTTGGTCTGTTGAAAATATTACATCACATTTTTGATGGATTTATTGATGATTCAATTTTGTCATCTTTGAATCTATCGAGAAAATACTTCAACAGAAAACAAATGTAATACTTAATGGCAGGTTTCCAATATGAGATGTATTTTTTTCAAGTGATCTCCCTGACAAATATCATGTCTAATATTCAACTTTCCCTGAATGTTTTAATCCCTTCCAGAAGTGTTTGTGAACACAGCCTGCAAACTCAACAGTTGAATGCCACCTTTATCTCTGTCAATTTGCAACATAACTGCATAATTTTTCTATTTATTTATTTATTTATTTATTTATGTGTTAATCTATTTAGCCATATTCACAAGAGACACACTCGGAGAAGGAAACATAAAATTAACTCAGTCACTGCAAACAGCTAGAAGTGGTGATTCTGAACAAATGTTTTTAACATTAACATTACCATAGTACATCTAATTCTTGCAGCATGTCATAGTTGTATTTATGTATTTATGCTAAGTATTTTAGAATATTTATTTATGCAAATCATATGATAATGACTTGTTATAGAAAAGCATATGAATTGCATTTCGTGATTATTCCCGCATTGCACATCATATACTCAATCAATGTGTGTTGCAATGTGGTGTTTTCCATCACATGGTTTTATGCTTCTCATTTTGCTGGCAAAATCACAACTCGGTTAGCTGTTACTGTTAGGCTAGAATGCACCTCGGGGACAGATATTTGGACTCTCAACTTTTACAATATTCTTATAGCCTACCACTTTTGGGTGCTAATTTTGAAGCTTGTGGAGTGAATAAAGTTTTCACCAGCTTAGTTTTGTGAAAATCGGGAATTTATTTTCCCCCCACAGAAATAACAAAGGGATGGCCACTATTTTGAATTTCAAATATCGATAAATATGGGTAGTTTGAATCTTTAGTAAAAATGTGCATAGTGACCCCACTTTTTGGGTTGAAAGTTTGCTTGAGGAATGTTAAATCTTTCATTTTCGAGGGGCATACTACCTTAATAAATTTTCAATTACTTGTGTTTTGTTTTTTACATACAGTTTCTTGATTTACTTTCAAAATCATGTTAAAATGGCTATAGTGCGCTGACATTTTGACTGGTCGAAACTGCCTCCACAACAATTATTACCGCACAGTGTGCACAATGTGTAAATATGTTTGCAAGACTCGATGAGTCTTTTAATATGCTTTTTGGAGATGATCACGATAGTGAATTTTTTTTTTTTAAAAAAACATAATAAAAATATTATCAAATATCACAGCCATTGACCCTTCAAGTTTATAGTAGATTAAAAAGAATAAGATGGACAATAATGTGTTCAATTTTCTCCTGTCATGACAAATTTCCTAAAACAAACTATAACTTAATATCGATCATGTGTGACACAAATAAACAAAGACAATGTTGTGCTATATGCAGAGATATGCTCTTTGTTAAAAGCAACGTCCAGCTTTCTATTGTTAGTAAATATTTTTGATGCTAGAAACTACATAATTGTCAGTGGTACTGTTTTCCATATTTTTTATTAGTCTGTAAGCGAAATTCAAGATTTTGATGGCAGTGTAGTCTTGTAAAACATCCAGTTGCCAGAATACACAAGCAGTTACGCAATCTTCATTTATTATTTCATAATTTCATAAGAATATAAACCCAATCTTCATTTGTTAATTCATGAGTTTATAAGAATATGTGAAGTTCCTTCTTTGTGTGCAGAAAGTTCTAATCAAGGATTGTCAGTGTGCAAGTCACAACTCTAGGCACGGTCCCTCCACAAAGGTGCTCTAGGAAATGATAGGAGTGTATTTGCTGTAGGTTATGCCGATAAAATGCTATAGTTGGCATATTGTATGCATAAAGTTTTACAGTCTAAGACAGCTCCAAGCTCTAAGTATTGATATCTGATACTTTGAAAAGTTTCTACCACCTGTTATCCTCCCTCTCTACTCAGTTGCCAATGGCACATTGCTTGCATGGTCTGTTCCCTTACTGCGCATACAGCAGCTCACACACAACAAGTGTATCAGCTTGAATTGAGTGAACAGCTGATCAATAGAGAGAATTGAAATTCCTACCATCTGGGTCTATATTCAAGTGTGGTATTCTATAGGAATTTGTGTTCAGCACCTAGAATTGTTAAAGTTGTTGACATTTTCCCATAACAGTGGAATGACACCATTCAGCTCATGGTTGCAATGTGCTAAAGCAGATCAGATCTGCACAGAAATGATATACACTGTGGTTGATCACTCGGTTGAGAAAATCACCTTTAAATGCAAAAATGTGGATTTTTATTGAGATTAAATCTTAACAACATTGACTCAGTGTTGAAAAGATGAAGTTCATCATGAGGTGTTTACAGGACATTATTTTAAATGAATTCACTGCAATGCATTGCAATTTCTTTGACTTGTATACCACGCTGACTAACACTAGAGGGCTCTCAACTGAGGCTTTAGAAACCATAGTGGCACAAGGTGGTTATTCCAGTATTAGACAGGTTTTTTTTTAAAAATTACACATTAAAATTTGTAGAGATTTATACAGTGTTATAATATTCCCTGCAAATCATGTGTAAATGCACATTACAGTCCTTCACACAGATTCCTACACTTTCATGTGCAGAATTTTTATGGTAGTCACATTTCCTTATCCGATCGCTCAAATCTACAAATGTTGATGAATAACTTTTTTTGAGATGTTCAAAGGGTCAGTAGTTGATTTCTGTGACTTGTGTAATCAATTTTAACCTACACATTTGCTCTAAAAACATCAACCGTGGCATTTCAAGTTGAAAACATATGGTCCGGTCCTTGTTATTTTGAAAGGTACTGTCTGAAGAAATGCATGGAGACAGAGGTGAAAGGTCAAAGGGTGCCATGAGGTCATCTCAGAGCAAGTGCGGTTCTACCACATTTTGATATTTTGCAGCACTCCGCTGGTATAGTTTGTGCATCAATATTAATGGGTACATTATAATCTCTGATCTTGCATTACCCTACCTCCAGTAAAGACGATGTTATTTTGCTCATCTTCATCTAGCTGTTTTGACTTTATTCACCTGTACAAAAAGCTACGTGGTCAATTTTTGAAGAAAATACTTGAAAATACTGTAAACTAGTCCCCTTATTTTCATTTGTAGTACTGGGAAGAAGTGTTCTATACACATGACACACAAATAAGAAATTGCCGCCTTTCTCAAAATACACCATAAAAAAATCTGTTCCCATGTTTTTTTGAGTTTCCATCAATTTCTACTGGCCACCAATGTAGGTCTGCCTCACTGGAATGATGAGAAAAATAAAAGACTCCCAAATCACTTTGTGGTCTGGTTGTCCTGATTATCGTGCTTTTCAAGCTGTCCAGCCTCCATCAACTACCATGGCACTCCCAGTTGTAAATGCAGACTGTCAAGGAAGAGAGACACACAGACACAGAAATTGTCAAATGGGGAATTCTGACACATGAATATTAGAGTGATTCATTATGTAATAAAAACAGCGAAGGACTTTGCTTCTGCCATATGGGAGTACATTTAAAAACTTTTTTGTGTGAGAAAAAGTATTCAATCAATTTTTTTATTTAAGCCAGTGGGACAAGGTATGAACATACATGTACCCTTAGCTGATAACTCTTGATTATCTGTCACTGACTTTTGACCAAAACTGATTTCACACATATCCTCAAATGCAAATGTAAGAAGAGCAGTGTATTCAATATTTTAGTGCAAAGTTCAGCACAGCTTTTCTGATAAACAACATGGTGTCAGCAACAGACAGTTGTTGTACTGTGAAACATTTTTGTAAAGTATACCTGTTGAGGGCGCTTAAAAATTTCTTACCTCGTCTGATGCAAGATGAACACAGAGGGCCGCTATTTCCTCAGGTTTACCGATTCTTCCCAATGGTTGCCTTGCTATGAAATCGGCCTTGGCCTTTGAAAAAAGTATCACAAAATATATTCAGGAGTTGGTGCTGATTAAATTTTTTGTTAGTTGACAGTATATAAATGTATGACATACAATAAATTGACTCAGTTTGTATGGTAATCTGGAAGTTTCATGACTTATGACCCTGAAGGTGAACCGCTATAGCTGGGCCTGAAGACGCAGACACAGGCAGAGTATACTTACATGCCTCAATCTATTCAAAACAGGTAGCCAGTTGAATTTGTGGATGTTAAAAAGACGTTTATATTACAAAATTGACAGATGTTGGACCATTTAGAAAGAAAAAAACTGTGTAAAAGTGACATTCAAATCACTGCTATATTGTGCATTTGCCTTAATTGATCCAAGAAATTCATCATTTATCAAAAATATGTTACTTTACAGAAAGAAGCACGCTTCTGAAAAGTAGAAATATGTTTGTTGGGGTTTAGGCTTGTATTGGCCCAGCTTCTACAAATATTAAAGATTAATAACATTGATCTTATACATCAAAGAGCTTGAGGAACAAAAATTCAAATGTAATGTGAACTCAATATTGATCGTTAAAATTAACAACACTGCATCACAAATTAGTTGGATACGGTCTTGAGGCCGATCAAATACATTTTTTGCAACTTCACAATATCCACACAATTTTTAACATTTGTAATGAGTTACAACCACACGGCAACCATAAAGAATTACTTGAGGGACGTCCAAAGATTTCCATGAACCAGGCAATGTTTTTTGATTTTACAATCGTTTCAGTAAATACAGTTCAAAACTGGAATTACAGTGTATTCATAGAATATTTAGGAGATCAACGCTGCCCTGGACACTATAAGGAGAAAAACCTTACATGAACATTGCAATGTAAATAAAAACAGTAATTTACATAGTAAATATATCGTAAGTTGGTACCTGTTCTGGGTTTGGTTGTGCATTAATTCTCTCCTGCAATGATGGCGTATCGACTGTAGCTGGACATATACAGTTGCAACGAATTCTTTGTTTCACAAAGTCAACGGCTATGGATTTGGTTAGGCCAATCACAGCACCTTTAGTAGTGCCATACGCACATCTGTTTGCAGCGCCTAAGAAATGAAAACCAAATAAAGTGTAGTATGAAACTAAGAGTCATACAGCTCAAAATGTTAGCAACCAAGCATTGCTACGCAGTTTGAGGTTTGTCTCACCCCTTTGAACAACTGTTGCTCAAAGTTCAAAATTCAAGTGCATGCATTATAATCTATGATGCTTACAAGGTAAATGTCTTGGCATTGAGCAGCCTTTAACTTGTGGCTAAGATTCAAGACAAAATGTAGTTGAATAGGATTTTACCTTTCAGACTGGAGCAAATGGAAGCCATATTTATTATACTGCCACCACCTTGGGTAATCATCTGTTGGGGATGATAAGGGGGATAAAATTGTGTACTTCAATTTTGTGTACTTCTTTGTCATTATTATTTTCAAGTGAATTTCTTGCTCACTTAAAGTAAAACGCGCCTCGGGACAGATATTTGGACTCTCAAACTTTAACAATTCTTTTCTGATACACAACTTGTGGGGTTTTATTTTAAAGCTCTTGGTGAAAAAAACTTTCACCGGCTCAGTTTTTCGAAATTAGAAAAATGTATTTTTCTCCATAGAGTTAACACAGGGATGGCGGCCATTTTGAATTTCAAATATCCGTAAATTTTGGGTTATTTGTTTCCCTAGTACCAAAATTTGCACGGTGACCCCGATATTTATTCTTGATTTTGAAAGAGAATTGTCGAAAGATTCATGGAGGAAAGTTCGAGTAAAAGTTTAAGTCTTTCACTTTTTAGGCGCGTAATACCTTAAATCATTGTAAAGTTGTACAAATTTGTGGATTTCTTGCCCTGCGACACGTTGATTTATGTGTCTATTTGGGACCACCATTTCATTTGCAGCACTATTATGAAATTTTTTGTCCCTCGAGATCTGGATTGCCTTTGAATGGAATTTCCAAAAAAATTCTTGAAAATTTTCTTCGACAATTATGAGTAATATCACAGTGAAGATTTTCAATGCTATCAACACCATGGTTTGGCCGAAAACTCACTGTTATCAATGGTTAGCGTGGACTTGTTTGTACAGAATGGGGATGAAATCGTTCAGATACCAATAATAAACTTAATATTATGATTTGTTTTTGAAGGCGAATCTTTAATCTCATTGTAGCTTGTATACACAGATAACATATGTTGAACAAAATCAACTCTGTTAAATCAACCTGCTCATCCCTAATAACCTGTAAACAGGTCCACACTAAACATTGATAACAATGGGTTTAGGCCAAACCATCATGGTGAAAGGGTTGAAAAAGAATATGCTTCTCACTTTACCTTTGGAATGACCTGCTGACACATCAAATACATACTTTTCACATTCAGATTGTAGGAAAATTCCCAGTCTTTCTCATCACAGTCCAGAATTGTACCATGTGCAACATATCTGACAACATAATAAAATTAAAATGTTTCCATCAATAAAATACACTGAACATAGAGAGAATGGAAATAAATACTGGATCAATTATAAAAGATAAGATATTGTAAAGAATTCTTGATATTATGAAGATTCAAAAATCAAAACTTTTCTGTCTGTACAGAAAATGTATTTGAAGTAAAATCTCACTTAAAGAGGAATTACACAGAAAAGATGGCAAAATCAATCTGAAACAACATTAGGGGCATAATAGCTAGAACTGTTGATGATAATTTTTTTTCTTTTCTTCTTGAGCAAGAGGACTTTTTCTTCTTTTTTGTACTAAAGTATTTTGAAATAGAAAGTATTAGTTTCACAAACACTGTCCATTATCATAATGTTTGTTGACAACTCAATGCTAGTGCGGGCTGAAATTTAGATCTCGATATTAACATTTAGATATTACATACAACACTGTATGAACAAGATGAATACAGGACATTCCAACATAATTTTTTGAGTCAAACAAAAAATTACTTTACAAAGAGAACAAAGATATTACAAAAAGCCTAAATTAAATTTATGGAGCTGTAATATAAAATGAGTTAATACAAAATTAGAAACTTTGAAGTTTACTAAAGATCACAATCAACAAAAATGTTCTTCAATAACATTTGTTTTTGTTGGCTGAATCAGTAGTTTCCAATGGGTTAAACCTAGAATATGACTTGAACCACGGTATATAAATTTACAAACAAAACCATGTGCACAAACAAACATAGAAATATGTGTCTTTCTTTTGTTTGTACATGCTGGTTTGTTTGTACTGCCATCACGTGATCTCTTGGGTGTACTGAGTACTTGAGTCCCTGGAATCTGGTGTGTTAGATTTATTTCAGGGAAAGACAATTTAGTTTGACACTGAGAGCTCTTACATATGCTTGCATTTGTGGAAGATAATAGTCTGTGAAGATTTGTTCTATTTGATCATAATCAACCAGTGTTTTCATTATTTTTGTCCATGAAAAAAAGATCATGTTTCTATTTGTCCTGCCTCAATCATGTTGAAATACAAAGTACCAGCCTTGCAAACACAGCATAACAATTGAGTACATTTTATAGTACAAGTAACATCCTGAATTCGAATCCAGACTACAATTCACTTGTCAAAAATCAGGCACAACACACATACATGCTGTGTTGACAAGTGACCACTAGGCATTTCAAGATGATTTTGGAAGAAAAAACAGGAAACTGTATCATACAAAAATAACAAAGTTCCCCAAAAGGCAGAAAGTACACAGTAGGTAATGGAGCTCCAATAATCGTTTTGAGGTGGACGCAACTGAAACTTTCAGAAAAATTCCCTCCTACCCGGCACAGTTGAAGAGTACGTCAATTCTATCTATCTGCCCAACCAAGGCTGTGATGGCATCTTTGTTAGTGACATCCAACACCTTTGTTTCAATCCCTGAAAGAACAAGAGGAGAGAAAAAGAACACATTTCACTCATGTTGGTCAATGATGACTAG
>LD347184.1:210433-278286 GCA_001465055.1 Ptychodera flava | reverse complement strand
CTGAAATTTTGACTAAAGTCCTGATTTAGCATTGAATTTTGAATGTGGGGGAGAATAATGATGTTGAAAATATTCTTTCCATTGTTCGCTACGATTGCATGTAGTTTAACGAAAACTGCGCAGTTGTTTCGAGAAAAAAAAGTACATTTAATGAACGTAAGAAGCGTGCAAGTTTTCGGACAGAAAATATTTAGCATAATCGTGTGAACGTAATAAGTGACTTACCGCGTAAAAACTTGACAGGTAAATAATTCCATACGATGAAATATACTCGCTATTTTTATTAAATAATGCGTATGCGATTCTAATACAAACAAAATATGCAATGGAAACAATTATAAGTAATACGCACTGAACAAACTTAGCGATGTTAGCCACACCGTACGATACAAGGTGCCGAAAGCAACAAACACAGAGACAGCCCGTGTCCGATATCTAAGCGCTATACACGTCGAAATATAGTTGAGTCGTCCATGGATTAAACATAACTAATTATCATGAAATATTCTTATGTAGCCTACAGTTTTTTAAACACATCGAAATTAAAAATCGGTGGTTTGAAGTTTCAAATTATCAATACTTAGCTTCTAGTCACATTCCAAACACGACGTCCGATTTCTGGGATTGCAGTCCGATTACTACGCCATCGACATGGGGTCAAAACTTTGGCAACTTTGACCCCGAAATATCACTCCCGTGGTGTCAACTGAGTTTGAGGATAACCACAATAAAGTTTCGATAGGTATGGTAATAAGATTTCGTATTGCTGGTCATTTACGAAACGACTTTGGGCGAAATTTACTACCCTGTCCGAAAAGTGTCACACTGAATGTATTTCTGAAACCTTTATTCTATCACACCCTTTTAGAACTGAATCAGCATATATCAAAATTCCCTCGTTTGTTTCTTTATATCCAATTGAGTAAATGCATCCAGAGGTTTTGATATTAAATTCACCTGTAAATCAGTGCATGCTTACCGCAACGAACACATAAGCTTAATGTTTGCAGAGTGGGAAATTTTCAATACCTTAATTTTCGAATGTCAAAGATACTAAAGCCAATATTTGATGCGAAAAATATCGCACGTAGTCTCAGACACACTTCAAAAACTTCAGGAAGCTGATTCTTTTTACTTTCTTTTCAAGTTCTAGATTGTGGTCAAAATTAATTTGTATCGAATCATCATTCCAAATAAGTTATCGAAGATGTATCTGTTATGTTCTTGTCTGCATATTCGGGTTCGATTCTAGTGACGGCTGACGTATAGTTGAACAAAAACAAGTAAACTTTATTCAAGAGACGTAGACAGGCCACATGCATACATCCGCCACGCCGTGTGGGGAGAGAGTATTCCGGATGGCGGGGAAATTTTATCATGTGACTACATTTGCATATATGAAAGGATACATTCAGCATGCAGACATTAATTAACCCAATACAGTATCCCATATTGCTATTTTAAATGTAAGAGTAATTTTACATAGTCCATGTAAATGAGAGAGAGAGAGAGAGAGAGAGAGAGAGAGAGAGAGAGAGAGAGACTGTTTATCAATAATGCAATGTAGCCACGATGATATTGGCTGTGGGTCCATAGCTGTGGTGTTTTCAGAAGGGATTTCTGCCTTTTACGGGCTGATTTTGACTGTTACGATTTTAAGCGGGTTAAAATCGTAAAAGTCAAAACCAGCCCGTAAAAGTCAGGAATCCCTTCTGAAAACACCACAGCTATGGATCCACAGCCACGATGATATTACCTCATCGAAAATCTGAAACAAGCGTTTTACAATTTCCCTTGCATAAAATTTATCAGAAATCTGTCCATATCAAGGTAGTATTCTCTAGAGTAGCTGATAACTGCATTTTGAACCTCAAAAATGTAATACGTGGCATAAGGATTATTCGATATAAATATTTGTATGATTTAATATCAAAAGAAGATTCGGTGATTTGCTTACCTGTGGAGGTAGTGAGTTTATTGAAAGGGTTGTGTTTGTTCATTTCTTGTTGTACATTGTGGCCACTGATTCGTCATGCCAATCTAGCAGTAGTGTCGCCAGTATGACTGCTCACTCCAAGGGAGTGATAGTTGAGTTAAAGGAAAGCGGTCGTCGAAACTGCGCATGTACGACTTCCGTGTTCACAAACAATGTATTTCATGCACTATATAGAAGCATCATGTCAACATAGCTGCAACATTTAAATTTAACGATGTACATTATGACAATGATGTTTTAACTTCCATCAATCGCCAACGTTCCATGGATACCGTGTTTACATCGGTAGTAGGGGTTTCTAGCAACCTTTGAGCGCACTTCCGACGACTGCCTCCCTTTAAAGATCGCTGGTGCAGAACAGTATTAACCTGTTTACCTTCATGGTTTGTACCACAACCATTGTTGTCAATGGTGAGTTTGCACCTGTTTACAGGGAATTGTAGTGAACGGTTAATTTTGCATCATCAGACATAGTACATCGCCATTGTACGCTGGCGACAAAATTTTAGACTTAAATTCAAAAGACACTAAAGCAGTTATGAATAATACTTTGCACGAGCTTATCTGAAAGCAAATTTTGTTAAATCAGCTGAATGCAATATCCAATAGTGCATTGACTGACAGAAGCATAGTGCAATGAAACAGCAGAGTATGAATAATATACTTTCTCCCAACCAGCCAGCGAAGAAAGTGTACACTTTTAACCTATCGTCTTCGTTAGATGGCAAGAATCTACATTTAAAGGGGATGGTCGTCGGAACTCTGCTCAAAGTTTGCCAGGGACCCCTACGACCGATGTAAATACTGTATCTAGGGTACGTTGGCGATTGAGACATGCTTGTTAACAATGAATATCGTAAACTTTATATGTTGCAGCTATGTTGAAGTGATGCATATAGATATCATGCATGAAATACATTGTTTATAAACAAGAAAGTCGCACACGCGCAGTTCCGACGACCACCCCCCTTTAAGCCCAATAAGGTTATTCGTTGGACCAGAAAAAAGTTTAAGGTATTATTGCTGTAATTTGGCATCAATATCGAGGTAAATTATGATGCAACCTTTGCATTGTTTTCATGAAAGCTCTACGTCGCTTCTTAAGGAAGGAACATTATTTATTAATGAATGATCTTTATTTCGATGCTATAAATACCACATTATTGCAATGGGCAGTGATGTAACCATTATTACACTATGCACTTATATTGTTCTTCAACAAGTCACTTCCAGAATGTTTAAATGGCAGAATGTTGCTCTCGTGTGTTTCATTAAAATGAAAATATCACAGTAAAGGTTTCCTAATTTTTATGATTCCATAAAAAACCAGACTGACAAAATAACTTAAGTTTTCGGAGAGATAACTTGAGCTAAAAGGTAAACCAAGTGCTCTGGGTAAAACTATGAAACTTGTTACTCAGTGCAATCATATAAAATATTCATATTATTGTGGGAAAAGTATTCTTAATTAAAGATATCTACTGTTAAGTTTGTAATATAATGTTATGTTGACTGTTATATAAAATATACGATACGATAGTATCAAAATTTGCTTTTTAAGGCAAAGCTGAGGTGTTTGAGATAAAATTGGATTAAAAAAAGAATTATATAATACAACCTCCGACTGAAATTTAATATATTCACTAAAATATATATACTTTATACAATATGTATCAAGAAATCACATATCACATAACACTTTTGTAAGCTTGTTGCTGTGTATCTTATATGACCTGCAAACAGAAGACAACATATACCTGGTAGTATATTACCACAGTATCATACACTAAATGTAGATTCATTAACAGCGTCACAATTCCAAATTATGCTGTATGAATCCGGAGACTCTGATCTTGAATGTGTTAGGCACCTCTGCATAAAATAAAATAAAAAAAATTAGAATAAAATAAGAATGAAATGTCTTTGTTTGAATCGTCTCGGCATTGCTTGTGATTTTAACCCACACGTCTGCGGGTACCATGAATTACATGCTTATGAAGGCATGGTAACCGTAATATTATCTGCACCTGGCGCAACTCTATTGCCTGAATACACAGTTTTGTGTACCCGAGTCTCAGAGCAGGTGACAATTTGCCCGACCGACGCCAGGGACAATTTGCCCGACGCCAGGAGGGCAAATCATCTTCTGCTGAGAGGAAACATAAACCTATGTATATTTTTGTTACTTTTCTCTTCATAGTTAACGTAAGATGACATTTAGTTACATGCAGGGCATTCTCAAACAATTTTACCATTATTAATCACCATAAAACAGATTTTAACGAAAGTCAAAATAGCAGTGCGCGCATAAATATTTTACATCTAGCGTTAAGCGTCTACCTTGGCTTTACCGGACCGGTAACTATGGAAACTGGTCTGTACATCATTCACACGGCCCGCTTACTCCCCGGACGTTCCTACTGAAATAAATGCACTGATTTGCACTCTCATCGAGGCATGTAATAAACAGTAATCAACCAGTTATTGTTCAAACCGTTATATGTATTCTGTATATCGGTTATGAACTAAACACTTTATATCGGGTAATATGTCATCCACGGTGGGTCTTTGCCCTGCTTTCACAAAGATCAGAGACAAAACCTCCTTCACAGTGACATCCTTGATGTCATTCAATGATGGGTAGCGGCAACCAAGTATCTTCACTATAGTTTCGGTAAGCCCCAGTCCTTCCCACACCATCTTCCTGGTGTAGATTTCATACAGCACACATCCATAGCTGTACACGTCGACGCAAGGTGTCGATTTCATTGAGCTGCTCTCTATACTTTCTTTGGCGCAATAGGCTAGGGTGCCCTTAAAATTGCAATCTCTGGTAGATGAGGTTTTGGCCAACCTATCTTTCTGCTCAACCAAACCAAAGTCACAAATGTAGGTTTTTCGGCTCTTTGCCTCGACCTATGTGTAACGGAAAGTTAAAGAAAAATTACTTCATTTTAATAACCTTGCTAATTCAACGGTGTACATTATCAAGCACTGATCACTGTATGCCTTATTGTGGAACACTGCAAACAAAATAAGGTGTAGTCTGTGCACTTTTAGCGAGGTATGATTTTTTTCACACATGGACTGTTAACTTTTGGAACCTACCAGAATGTTTGCTGGCTTTAGGTCCTGGTGGACAATCTTATTGGTGTGCAGATACTGCAATCCAAGTGCCACTTGATATGCAACATAGCCATTGGCCTCTAACTCCAACTGTAACAATTAAGTAACATAAGAAAAGTAAACTTTCATGCCCCCGGTATGCTGACAGTCGAAGAACACCGGTCTTGGATGAACTTGCTCTCGAACTCTAACCATATTTCCATTTTAAAGCTGACCAATGAGGTGTAGAATTCTATTAATCGTGAGTGATGTGCATGTTTAAATTGTTTGCATACAGTATTTTTATCTGCTGTGTTTATTGCTGTGTATATTTCAAATTTCATTTTATAGATAATGACTGTTAGAACAATACAAATAAAATTAAAACAGAGAGGAAACAGGCAAACTTTAACAATAACTGAGAAAAAGTTTTCACATATTTTAAAACCATTGAAAGTGACAAAAACATCTATATCAACCCACTTCTTCACGAACGGATTGTCTCGGAATGCAGCTAAAAAGAGAGTATATATAACGAACACAATTGACTCTAGCGAAGGGCACATGAAACAGAGAAGTATGCCGAGTTAAAAACTTCGGTGTATGAAAACCAAAAAGGGATGTCGAGACATGACCATTAACCTTTCATCTGTATCAAAAAATATTTTGTCACAAATAATCCTTCTTGTTTTTAATGACTGTCAGCCGTAAATATTAAGCGATAAGCTTTTGTCATTCTTTTATGAACTAATGTTTACAATTTCTTCTGCACACTTTCAGTTCTGTTAGAATGGTGTTTACTCATACCATTCCAGAGAATAGAAGCATATTCAAGTTTGGACCATACCATGGTAAGGTACAACACTTTTAAAACACGTCCATCATTAATACAATGGCTATTCCTCATATTAAACCCAAGTGTTTTCCTCGCAACCTGAATCGTGCTTCTCACATATTAGCAATACTTGTGTCAATACGAACAGCGGTATCTCTCATACTATTCACTCTAATCAATGCATATCAAATTTGTCTGAGAATAAGAGAAGGTTCTTATCAATGAAACAGCGAGGACCTTGCATTTCGTAACATCGAGACTAAATGACCATTATCATCAGTGGGTCCGGGCTTTCTCTGAACAATCATATGTTTGTAATAGGATAGGGAGTATAAAATCAAAAGAAATTGACGCATGTCTTTTCAAATGATTTTTGTGTAATATGGCTGAGGCACACTATACAGGTTTTCCAGTCCTGAAGACCACTTATCAATCTTCCTACCTTTGGTATTTCATCCGCATGGTGTAACAGTTCATTCAGGTTGTCACCGTAAATAAATTGATTGACGATGTAAAACTTGACCTTGGTTACAAAGGCACCAAGGAGAGCCACAATATTAGCATGTCGCAGTTTTCTGGCAAAATGAGGAAAGTAGACTATGATTAATAATACATTTATTTGTGTTCAACGCAGTAGCCAGTTGCATTAAACGGGAAGTTACAGGACCGCGGGCGCACAATAAAGGAATTACTGATGACGCTGCCGTTTGCATACACTAGGCGAGAGTTTTTGAATTATCGTAGCATCGCTTTGACCGTGTGATAAATTTGAATAATCATGATGGACACTTTAGTGACATAATGCAAAGAAGGGTCAAATGGTCGTACAGGGAACACATTTTGAAACATATGCGCTCTTCGACAAAAAACGGAAGAGTTTTTCAGTTTATTTTCGACTCAAGTTTAGTCGCTATATATTCACAGACATCATATGCAAGATTTAATGACAATGAACACCTGAAGCATGGCAATATCATGGGATTCTGGAACCAAACACGGCACGTCCGGTAAGTAGCGTGGCTTTTTTACATTTGCATAGATTTACGATAATCCGGCTTTTATAGGGGAAGTTCCTGTTTAAGTTATTCCAATGTGCAATATGCAATAGATTTGTCCACTGCGAGTTAGACATGCATACTTTTACATGTTTTATTTAGTGTTGTAAGAAGAAATGGAGAAATGCTGAGAATAATATACAGGGAACGGAACCAAATATGCTCAATGGTGAAGAAACTGGAAGCTGTCACCTAATATCAGTAAATGTAAATTTATTTAGAAAAGGGTCATTTCCTCTCGTGATCACTCCATCAATGGTACTCCTCTTCAACGGGTCTCAGTTATCAAGGATCTGGGCATTAACCTTACTTAATCTTAATTATTCTTTTCACATCAATAACATTTTTTTCAGAGCTTTCAAATCTCTTAGTTTTATTAAGCGCTTTCGCCAGCCATTCAATGATATATTAGCAATAATTTCTTTGTACATGTATTTTGTTTATATAAGATCTATTCTAGAGCAAGGCTCTGTTGTGTGGTCATCCCACCAGCAGAGCCTGTCAGACAAAATTTAGCTGGTGCAAATTAAGTTTGTTAAGTACATATATCGCAAACTCAATGTTCACTGCTGCAAGTCCAGCTACCCAATTTATTGTAGAATTTTGAACATCTCTAGGTTGTACAATAGTGGACTTACCCTTGATATGTGCTTTTTATACAAAAATAATCCATTCAAATTATGATTCACCCAATATTTAAGTCAAATCTATTTTTATGACCCAGTAGAAATTTACGCAAGAAACCCCTTCTTAAACAAGACTTGCGTTCTTTGTACAAAATTCTCGACAGTGCCCAGATTCATGTCTGTTTTTAACGATATCTGTTCCAAATGTAACGTAGATATTTTTTCTATGCTGTATATTTTTAAAACTATTTTATCCGGTCATTCTAAAAGTACTATTTTTTGATTTGTGTATTTTTTTTACACTTCATGTGACGTTTTATTTTTAGTGTGGTTGTTTTGTATGATTGTCTTGTGGTGCTGTTTGTTTTTATTTCGTGCATCTGTTAGTGGGTTTGCCCGTTCATCTGTGTATTTAATAAAATAAAAAATAAAATAAATGAAGTGTCGGGTAACAAACTTAGGTTTCTGAACACTATAAACTTGGCATGTTTTGTCTCTTTCAATTTTCAAATTGACACTATATCCTGTTCAACCATAATGGATAATTCAAACGATCGCAGGTCCAGAAAAGTAAGAGACACCTACATCAACGTAAACATCAAAGGAATCTGACCAGTAGCACATGAATTAAGGTAGAACGCACCTCGGGGACAGACAAGCGGACTCTCAAACTTTTACAATTCTCTTCTGATATACTACATGTGGGTGTTCATTTTAAAGCTCTTGGTGAAAGAAAACTTTTCACCGGTTTAGTTTTTCGAAATTCGAAAATTTTTATTTTTCTCCATAGATGGCGACCATTTTGAATTTCTAATATCGGTAAATCTTGGGGAATTTGTTTCTCTACTACCAAAATTTGCACGGTGACCCCCTATTTTTATTCTTTATGTTGAAAGAGAATGATTGAAAGATTCCTTGAGGAAAGTTAGAGCAAAAGTTTAAGTAATTCACTTTCGAGGTGCAAAACACCTAACCAATTTCACATTTGGTGTTATTATACGATACATACGGGTGTAATACAATAAATTGTGATTTCCCAACCTGACAATTTCTATTTCTTGTGGAACTTCAGAGAGCTTCAGAGGGACTTCTTTAATAGACACCAAAGTGCCTTTCCACTTCCCCTTCCAAACTGTACCAAAGGAAGCAGCACCTATCTCCTCATCAAATGTCAAATCTTCCTTGTTTATTTTGATGTCAGCTGCAGAAAATACAAGTTTGGTGTTAATGATATATTGTAAAGTCTGAAATTATGAATCTCACATTTCCCATTCAATGTCATATTTAGCGTACCTCATGAAACAGGAAATCAAATTTCTTGTTTTAATGGTATATGCCAGTTATGACATGACAATAGGAAATCCGAGATTCAAATATACGTTCTGCCTGAATACATGGGCTCATGTGCCTGTGAGCAGGTGACAATTTGCCGGACACAAGGAGGGCAAATTGTCTCCAGTCGCGAGGGCACATAAATCAAGTATTCAGGCAATAATATTTTATTACATGCCTGTTCACAGTTAACGCCATATAACATTTACATGCAGGGCTTTCTCAAACAAGTTTACTATCATTGACCAGCATCAACATATTTTAACGAAAACCAAAATAGCAGTGTGCGCATTGATATTTTACATCTAGCGTTAAGCATCCAACTTGACGTCGGAGACGTCGAAGGGTTTCACATGACCGGGTAACTATGGAAACAGGTACGTACATCGTTAACACGGCCCGAGACTCCCCGGATGTTCCTATTTAAACCAATGCACTGATTTGCACTCACATCGAGGCATGTAATAAACAACTATAGCTAGCGTGTAGCATAAAATAAAATCACAAAGGGTATTACAAGATGTGAAGTCAGTATTTTGGCTTTACTTTCGTGGTTTTGCAATATTTGAAACGTTTGTTATATCGGTCAGAATCTTGAAGATGATTAAAGGTGGGAGGTCTGATTCCAAGAATCGAGATTTTTCTAGTCCGAAAGAGGATTGCATAGCCTTTTGGTTTTCATTAAAATTTAATCCAACAAGCAAATTTCCGGGCATGACAATCTGACGCCTGACACTGACCTTTAAAGTTCAGTCATTGAGACAAAGCAACTCATATGCATAATCGACAAAAACCCATATGTATTTTCTAGAGGCATTTTGTTGTAAACACGATAGGAACTAATTTGGGATAATTTGATGTAGAAGTAATGTAATGTTATCTCATCTGCTTTTCTTTTTTATATTACACACTTGTTTTATGAGTAATTTGCGATATTGCAACATTCAGCTATATGGTACCTAACACTTTTGAGAAATTTGTAAAATATGAAAATCCAATTATCCCAAATTAGTTCCAATCGTGTTTGTAAATCAAATTTATACTTTTTCTGAAATAGTTCAGATTTTAAAAGACTACACAACAGTATTAGGAAGTAAATTACTAGTTCTGAGATAGAAAAGAAGATGGGATTGCAGTTTTCTCGTTCCCACATTTATCACAATAGCAAAGCTATTGGTTCACTGAGAAAAACATTATCAATACATACACTTACCACTGACATTGATAATGCTGATAATTTCGACTCTTGATGATTTCTCTCGTCTGCCCTTGTACTTTACCACACAGTGGTAACAACCCTCTTCTTCCACATGGATGACAGACAGATCTTTTCCACTTGTAAACTGCTCATCGTTCAGGAACCATGTGTAGTCCACACCTTTTCCATGGTTCAAAGTTACACAACCGATGGCATATTCACCATTTTCCTTTTCTCTGCCACTCACTTCTTCTGGACCATGAATAATCTCTTCTGTATACATAGAAACATCATTTTTCAATAATTCTCTATCCATTTATAATATTAATCGTACATATATTCTCAATTTTGTCACGGAAATACACAATGAGTGATATCTTGATTGGCTGATCTGAGGAAAAATTCAGCATACGCTCATTAAATCTAACCATTCCATGTCTTAGTATCCACCGTGCAGTTCAATTTATCTTTACTATTCAAAACAAAAAAGTATACTAAGATAATAAGGTCGCAGAATAAAATATTACGATTGTCTGAAATAATGACTGTTGATTATACTTAGAAGTACATTTATATATCAAATTGTAAGGATAACACAAGCTTTGCTTGATTCCATATAAATCTCCCCGAAATATGTTCAGTGTGAAATCAGCTTTCTGTCTGCAAATCTTGCACTCTCCATAAGTTCCCCATTAATGTCCATGAATTTACTCCTATACCTATGAATTTCCTTCATGGGTGTAGGGTAGAATATGAGAATAATTGGAAGATATATCTTTCAAAAAGATGTAAATCATGGGATTTCGAAAGTACTAGTATTGCCCTCAAATTACCATCCATGTATTTCTGCAGGATTACAAATCCCTACGAGATCATGTAACATACTTACATATAATCATACTAACCTCCCTTATTTAGGGTCCTCTTCAGCTCAGGAAATGTAACAGTATCACCATCCCTTGAAGACATTAACAACACTTGGTCTATGAAACAGAAGTAAGTAACGTTCATGTGAAATCTGTTTTAATCGCCTCAACAGGGCTACATCATGTTCATGATGTTAAATATATTTTCCATGAGACAGCTATGGAAAAGGATACTTCTACACAGTACACTTGCTTCAATGACAATCTATACGGCCATTAGTATTTAGGGAAGTATTACTGTGACACTGAGAGATTGATTCCAAGTGTGTCAATTTACATCAAACTGCATATTCTGTCAGACTCGTTAAACTGGACCGAAATAATATGTTTATCTGACTTAATATACTTTCCTTGTATAGGAATGAGTATATTTGTACATGTACGCTGTATTGCAACAGGGTATTTCTTACGTCGGTTTCTTACTTTTCTTATAATACTGTAAGTTTCAGTGTATATCATGGCCAATGTATATTAAAAATTGCCAAATATGTTACTGTAGTTCGAACGGGTTAAGTTAAATCAAAAGCCAACAGGAGGTACTTTGTTTGACAATGAGTGAAAGACGTCTCACACTCCATGTACAAAGGAATGTACAGAATATTTTCTTTTATATGTAACTCCATTTCTTGTCTTCCAGTTTTATTTGTTTTGCGTTCTAAGTCTTGACTTTCTCTTGGTATTGATTTACAGTGTGCAAACGTTTTGGCACATAATAAAAATTCTTTCCACTTCCAGTTACATAAGACATTGTAAAAGCAGCTACAATTACACTTTCTGAAACATATTCACTCCATATATCAATTCAAACTTTTTATACCTTCTTAAGAGCTCATGGTGCATCTCTAATATAAAGGCACCTCACCTCCAACTTGAATCTGATTGACTTGCCACCCATAACTGACAGGTTCATAAGTAGCCTCTTCAACATCTGCATTTCGATTTTTATCATACTTGAGACAGTTGGCTCTTCCATTCTGCAGAACTTCCTCTTTCTTGCAAAGTCTTCTGTACCATACGTTAATGTATTCTGACGATGGAAAGACAATGGCTATTGCATATTGCTAGGTCATTCAAAATACTTCACATAAAATGGCAAGATAAAGATAAAACTTTCAGTTTTTAAAGAATTGGTAGAAGAAACATGACTCACCAGACTTGCCATCTTTCTTTATCAATTGTGTTTTCTCTAAGGCTTCCTGAAAGAATAAAGATTTAGTAAGACGTTTGCTTTTCACTCTCCTTGGCTACGAGACCATGATTACTATGTTTCTTATGTTTGCCTAGTTAAGCAGTGTATTCAATGCTTTGATTACGTTTGCTATATGAACTTCACAGCATGTGGAGGGGTCATGGTCAGAAATTTGCAACAACTTAGCTTGGTTATTGAACCACCTATTATTATGGGGATTTCAGTCGAATAGTTTAGAACGCTGACGTCTTCGCTAGGTGAATATGAACCATACCGATTCAATTAAATCAGATTGAGAATTTATTGAGTTGCATAAAAATTTGTTCATAATGAATAATGAGTAGGTCTGTCCCTACGAATGTCAAAATAATTTCATTAATGCGTTTAGTGAAAAGCATAACTGTCAACACCTTGACATCAGATTTAAAATTTACACACTTCATAACATATACTTACTGAGGGGTCCATCAAATCATCCTTCTCATAATATTCATCATTACGGCTCATTGCCGAAGCCTCCGATTTTGTAACTTTAACAGATTCCTCTCTGCTGTCGTTCTGTGTAAGTTGTTGATCTAAATAGCTGTACTCTGTATTTATGAATGAACAAGAGATGAACACAATGAGGTCAACTGACACTTTACAATGACTTTTGAACTGCCATGATTTTATATTCCGTAGAATTGCTAAACTGAAATTCTAATTTAAACGATAATTTTCTGAAACTTATGTGTGCCTTTCTTAAACATTATTGAAAAATTTCGGCAAAATTCCTTGACTCAATGAACTGATGCATATCAATTTCATCTTATTTACTCATGCTTACCCTGTATTGTTGAGTTGAAAAGTGAATTATACTGGTCATCCAACCATCTGGATGGCTGATCTCTGCACGGATCTTCGTATTCCCAAGAAGAATTCAAATCTGCTGACAACCGTGTTTTGTTTTCCTTGTATCTCATATCTGGCGTTCCATCCACATTCTGTTTCTGCGGCAGTTTTCGATTTTCTGAGCATCTCATGTCTCGTGATCCATCGACATTCAATCGGCCTCCAGTGAAGGGATCCTTTGGTAGCCTGTCTCGGTTTTCTTTCAGCCTCATATCGGCAGAACTTGGTTTTTGAGTCATCTTCCTATAATCCGGTGTTTTCTTTGGTTGGCTCACTTTCCTTGGTTCCTTGTTTTCATTGTATCTCCTATCTAAAGTTCCATCCACATTTAGTTTCTCAAGTAGTTTTCGATTTTCTGAACATCTCATGTCTCGCGATCCGTCGACATTCAGTCGGACTCCAGTGAAGGGATCCTTTGGTAGCATTGCTCGGTTCTCCTTCAGCCTCATGTCAGACGAACTTGGTTTTTGCGTTGGCCTATACTCCGGTGTTGTCTTCGGGTGGCTCACTCTAATAGCTTCCTCGTTTTGTTTAAATCTCATATCTGGTGCTCCATCTACCGGTATGTTTGTTGGCCCGCCAGTAACTGGGTGACTTGGTAGGAGCTCTCTGTTGACTTTCAGCCTCATATCATAATCACTGTTTCTTATGTTTGCCTAGTTAAGCAGTGTATTCAATGCTTTGATTACGTTTGCTATATGAACTTCACAGCATGTGGAGGGGTCATGGTCAGAAATTTGTAACAACTTAGCTTGGTTATTGAACCACCTATTATTATGGGGATTAGTTTAGAACGCTGACGTCTTCGCTAGGTTAATATGAACCACACCGATTCAAATCAGATTTGAGAATTTATTGAGTTGCATAAAAATTTGTTCCTAATGAATAATGATTTTGGTCTGTCCCTACGTATGTCAAAATAATTTCATTAATTCGTTTAGTTAAAAGCATAATGGTCAACACCTTGACATCAGGTTTAAAATTTACACACTTCATAACATATACTTACTGAGGGGTCCATCAAATCATCCTTCTCATAATATTCATCATTACGGCTCACTGTCGAAGCCTCCGATTTTGTAACTTTAACAGATTCCTCTCTGCTGTCGTTCTGTGTAAGTTGTTGATCTGAATAGCTGTACTCTGTATTTATGAATGAACAAGAGATGAACACAATGAGGTCAATTGACACTTTACAATGACTTTTGAACTTCCATGATTTATATTCCGTAGAATTGCTAAACTGAAATTCTAATGAAACGATAATTTTCCGAAATGTTTGTGTGCCTTTCTTAAACATTATTGAAAAATTTCGGCGAAATTCCTTGACTCAATGAAACGATACATATCAATTTCATCTTATTTACTCATATACTTACCCTGTATTATTGAGTTGAAAAGAGAATTATACTGGTCATCCAACCATCTGGATGGCTGATCTCTGCACGGATCTTCATATTCCCGACTCGGAGAAGAATTCAAATCTCCAGACACCCGTGTTTTGTTTGCCTTGTATCTCATATCTGGCGTTCCATCCACATTCTGTTTCTGCAGCAGTTTTCGATTTTCTGAGCATCTCATGTCTCGCGACCCATCAACATTCAATCGGCCTCCAGTGACAGGATCCTTTGGTAGCCTTGCTCGTTTCTCCTCCAGCCTCATGTCAGACGAGCTTGGTTTTTGCGTTGGCCTATTCTCCGGTGTTGTCTTCGGTTTGCTCACTGTAATAGCTTCCTTGTTTTGTTTATATCTCATATCTAGTGTTCCATCTATGTTTGTTGGCCCGCCAGTAACTGGGTGACTTGGTAGGAGCTCTCTGTTGACTTTCAGCCTCGTATCAAGGCTACCATCGACGTTCCTACCAGGCGCAAGATACGCTTGTCGATTTTCCTTGAAACGCATGTCTGGTGTTCCATCTTTCTTCAATGGCCCGCCAGTAACTGGGTAACTTGGTAGGAGCTCTCTGTTTACTTTCTGGGTTATATCGCTGGAGTACGAGCTTGTTGATCTTGTTGGTGGCGTTTGTGTTGGTGTGGAAGACATCCACAGTGAAGGTGAGGGCGATGTGGAAGCAAATTTATTCATCCTGCATCTCATATCAGGGCTACCATCGACGTTTCTACCAGGCGCAAGGTACATTCGTCGATTTTCCTTGAAACGCATGTCAGGGGTGCCATCTTTTTTGAGTCGTGACATTTTAAAGCAGCTGAAATTTAAGGTGTCATTGAGAAACACTGGCATGTCAAAACAGAAGGATACATATTTTTGAAACTTCATTCAATGCAGAGCAGCATAAAGGGACACAGTCGTTGAAACTGCGCTCAAAGGTTCTATGGGACCCATATAATGAATGTAAACACTGTATCCACAAGGTACGATGGTGAATGATGACAGTTCAAACAGTTCTGTCATAACCTACATCGTATAATTTAAATGTTGCATTGGAGCTATGATGATGAGGTGCATCTAGATATCGTGTACGAAATACATTGCTTGTAAACGAGAAACTCGCACAGGCGCAGTTCCGACGACTGTCTTCCTTTAAATGGAATGCGTTTGTCATCGAAATCGGGAAAAAAACATGTAGTAGGCTTTTCCGTTAATCACCATCATGCTACAATTTTGGACTGGTAAATATAGCAACGCATTGCACTCTGTCGTAAATAATACAATTTCTCAAATAAGTTTACAACTCTTAATGGAGAGGTGTGCTGCTTCGCTGAAGGTTCTCGCTAAAACAATTAGCAGACAATCAGTGTGCCCGTTAACATTGACTAGGCCAATTTAACGCGTCATGACACAATCTAGACTGAACGATTCAGTCATGTACCGGATCTCCGCCAACTCAACCCGCCGGAGATTCTCAGAGACCCACACAAGCCTGGCCTTTCAGTCCTTCACTGAATTTATTTCAATTCCTTCTAGCCAAACAACTTATCGGGTGACACTGATTTTTTAGCTTGTTAAAAAGTCTCCAATGTAATGTTCAATTCAGAGAAACATAGTGTTGTTACGAACGCAGTGGCTCGTTAATAAATAAACTTATCATGCATTAAACAAACTGATAAAGAAAAGGGGAAACACAACCGTTTACGATGTGAAAATTCCACAGTCATGAATCCGTATTGGCTTCATCGAATGAAACTGTCTATGGGTCACAAATAAACTTCCAGCCTCAAGTTGAAACAGGCAAATCATTATGAACGACTGTTGAAGTATTGTGATTTAGAGTTTTGTATAGCATACTTTTCTGAAAGGCTCTCTATTAGTGCATCTGATAATAAACAGTGCCTGATGCATTGTTAATGACAAATTACAAAACTAGAATCGAAATCTTTGCAACGACGGAAAAAAGACAAGACTTGCAACGCTTTTAAACTTAGTATAGAATTAGTAGCTATTTATCATTGACAAAATCGTAATGCTAAAACCTCTGAAACATGTTCCCTTAATACACCGCTCCGCAAAACGTATCAGGTTCCCATATCTACGACAAACACTGGGGGAAAGCTCCTTTTTACTGCGAACTATGAGGGAATCAAATATATACCCGCTGCATCGTGTGGTAATAGAAACACTTGATATTTTGAGAGCTAAACTGGCAAAATCTCAGATTTTACGAAAGTGTCTTTGTTAGGAAGAACATGAAAAGGGAAGGAATTTTTATCTCCAGTAATAGAAGAAGATGCCAAACTGTCATTCCCATATATCGTGACATTGCTGGTTGATACTCACATTCACTGTACTGTAAAAGTGTCCGTATTTCACACTGTTAGTGATGTACTTTACACTTCAAGGAATTCCAGCGTGAGGAAATTAACCACGGCAGTCATGAACGCTAATGCCATACAATGCGTAAAATAGCGTTTTTAAAAATAGCGATTAATCTGATAAGCTCTTATCTGTCACGGGTCACGTAGTACCACACAGCAGAGTGGAGTGACTGTAGTAATACTGACCCCCTTACATACTGATCCATGCCATTCCGTAATTTTACTGGTCCGTATTTGCCTAGGCATACTTGATTCGTCTTCTTCTCAACATTTTCGGCACTCATGTTCGATCCTCGAGGTTTCATCTCAACCAATCACATGTGCCACAAAGAAATGTCAGTCGAATATACTTTTTGTGATTCATTGCTGCACGTCACAAATGAAACATTTTCTGGCACAATCAACATCAACAGAATACTTTATTCTGGCATCTTTTTCGTTCTGCTATTGCAAATTTGGTTTAAAATCGTTTTCATGCGACTTTGACAGTTGCATATTTCATGATTCTGTTTTTCACTTCTCCAATTCACAAACATGTTATCTTCGACGCAATATTCTGTCACGATCAAACATTCAGATGTCGGAAAGTTGTGTCATTTCGCAGGTAAAACTATGAAGCCTTCAAGGCAAATTGCTACATGTCTCGTCGATCTGTCGCTCCAAATGCGTCCCATGACAGAAAAAACCGACGGATGTCTGTTGAGGTCCTGCCTCACGTATGCGAACACGTATCAATCATTACCGAATAAAGACACTAAGTGATGCATTTGTTGAATAAATACAAGGTAACTGCGACATTATTACGTTTTCCGGTGAATATCTCGAAAAATTGATTTGAACACGAAGAAGCAGAAGTGATCCCCTCAATGATGGCATATTATTACGGGAACTTTGGAAACACACTACGCGTAACATTTGAAATTATTACAAAAATGTAAATGATTAACATTTACATTATTACCTTGAGGCTAAAGGTTTCCTCAGGTGACGCGACGCGGTGTGTACATGGGGCAACGCGTCCAAGTGCTGGGCGACACGTTAAATCTGGGTCTGAATTTTGGCCCAAATTACGCGACATAGCTGAACGTCAAGTGAGAGCATTCTAGTTTCTTCGCATACGGCGGTAATCCCGTTTAATACACCGTTCATGATACGGAGAGCTAGCGTCCTATCACACTGCACTACCTGCCCGAACATTCACAACAAATGCTCGCAGTCATGACCTGCGGTCAAACATCTTTCGTTGTCTCTTTTATATATGTCGCTTTCACTTTGATTCTCTGAAAACACAAAACATGGCATGACAAGCGAAGGGATGATGTATATATCACTTACATTCACACCGAGTGCACCGTGATATAATGTTCTTAGCTGACGTACACTATTCGCCGTCAACTCCGCTTGCTTGGCGTCCAAAATTTATACAGTAAATCACTTGAAACGCTTTTGAATAATTAAGAAGGGACGACGCCTCCATATTATGCCCATGTTTCAGCCAATAAGATTGCAGATATGTTAGACTGTACACAAACGAAAAAGGCGTCCAGTGACACACATTTAACCGAAAATCATACATTGTTGACCAAATATACAGGGCAGTCTATGAAAGAACTGTGAACATTTTTTCATATTTCTGTAATAAGTTTAAAAGGCATTGTAAGTCTTGTCTTTTTTCCGTCGTTGTAAAGATTTCCATCGTTAGTTTTATAATTTGTCATAAACAATGTACTAGGCAGGGTTTATCATCAGATATACTAATCAAAAGCTTTTCTGAAAAGGGTGAATATGCTATACAAAAGCTTTATTCGCAATATTTCAACAGTCGTTTATATAAATGCGCCTGTTTTAACTTCAGGCTGAAATTTCATTTTTGACAGTACCATATACACAGTTTCATTCGACAAAGCCATTTCTGTGAAACTTCCAGTTTTCATAACTGTGAAACTTTCATTACTGTGAAATTTCCAGATCTTCGACAGCTGTGATTACACGTTTTCTTTACAAATTTAATTGTTTGATGCTTCTTAACTTTATTTATTAAGGGTGAACGAGACACTGCGTTCGTACCAACAATATTTTTTCCCTGAATTGAAGATGAATTAGCGACATTTTTAACAAGTGAAAAACTATCCATGTCACCTGACCCCCTAAGATTATTGTAAAATCGTTCAGTGAGGGCCCGGTGTTTGTAAGGAACAGTCGTCATAAACGTATACAAGACGCCCATGCCGCAAGTCATATGCGCTGTGGAGAAAGTCGTGACAATATAAACAAAACAGCAAAATCACCATAGATAAAATGTCGAATGCACATCCAAAACGGCTTGGTGGGCGCCGATTTGATTTGAAACAACCCAATTCACACCCGACTTATATTGGCCATTAAAATTGTTGTGGTCTCGAATGAAGATCGCAGAAAACAGTTCTTTTAGATTGTTTTATTGGACTGGCACAACACTCGAAAGCATGTGACCCTGACGCATATGCAAATAGGTAAGGGCATACCAAAGACTTAAAGTTGCTTGAAATTTGGGCAAGTCTGAAGACCACCAGGCCTACACTGAACGATTTTACAAATTGCGATAATCCTAGGGGGTCAAGATGCTTGACTACCTGTATTAAATGTCTTCAGGTGCCTCTAGCAATATCTCTTCTATAGAAATTGTCCTGGTGTCTTTTCGTATTACACCCTATGCTAACATTCCCAACAACAAATGCATTTTAACAATAGCATCGCACATTTCGCACATGTGAATGTGTTTGCAGAACTTAGTGAGTATTTTAAGATACATTTTGGAGAAGATTAAGACAGTAAAATATCGGGGTTTTATGAAACAATGAAAATATTGTAACATTACAGCTTTTGAGCCTTTTATTTCATAAAAGATTAAAAAGAATTACGCTGTGTTTGCTGATTTTTCCCTGTCGTGATTACTTTTGGTTATAAGTTTAATTGGTCATGCATGACACAAATAAAGTACAACTATATTGTACCATACGCAGAGATCTGCTCATGCATGTTAAAGCAATGTTTAGCTTCCCATCATTATTAATATTTTTGATGCCAGAAATTTCACAACTATAAGAACTGGTCAGAATTTATTTGCTGTACAACATAAAATGCTGTGTTGGTTTTATTATAAAGTTTTACAGTCTAAGACAGCTCCAAACTTGAAGTATTGATATCTGACACACAAGTATATTAGCTTGAAATGAGTGATCAGCTGATAAATAAAGTGAATTGAAATTCCTTCCATGTGTTGGAATTTATGTTCAGCGCCTAGAATTGTTTAAGATGTACACATTTTCCCATCACAGTGGAATTACACCATTCAGCTTATGGTTTTGCAACATGCTCAAGCAAATCAGCTTTATAACAGAAATGATATTCACCATGCTCAATAACTCAGCAAAAAATCACTTTTAATGATCAAATATAGATTTTTATTGAGATTAAATCACAAAAACACGAAGTGTCGAAGAGATGGAGTTCATTGTAATGTTTTTACAGGATGTTTATTTCAGTGAATGTATTGCAATGCATTGCACTTGTGTATCAAGCTTACTAACACTAGAGGGCGCCCAACTGTGACCTCAGTAATCAGATGGCACAAGCAGGTCATCCCAGTATAGACAGGTGTAAAAAATATTATACAGTAAATCTTGCAAATATTTCTCTAATATTTTCATTTTTTTAGAAAATCATGTGTGGCTGCACATTCTAGTTCTCCTTCACACATACTTCTACACATTTGTGTGCAAAATTCTTGTTGTAACAACACCAACAGGTCATTTTCTCACAGACCAACATCATATGCTGATAAATAACTTTTTTAGATGTTCAAGGATCACTCTCCAATTTCTAATCAATGCAATCAATGTAAACCTGCATTTCTGCTTTCAAAACATCAACCGGTTCGTTCATGTTTGAAACATGGTCCAGTCCTTGATTGTTAATGTGTTCAAAGGCACTGTAATCAATGAATGAAGACTGAGAGGTGAAAGGTCACAGGGTGATGATGTCATCTCAATACAGCAAGTATAGGATTATGTCAAGGATGATGATGTCATCGAAATACGGCAAGTATAGAATTATGTCATACAGATGTGACTCTCTACCATATTTTTATAGTTTGTAGCACTTTGTTGGTATAACTTTTGGGTCATATTAATGGTACTTCATAATCTCTGGCCTTGCATTGCCTTCATGACCGCATACAGACTTGCTAATCTCAGACTAGCAGTTTTGAGTTTATTCAAAAACCTATCTGTGGTCAAGTTTTGAAGTATTTGTAGAAATAAATAAATTAGTCCTCTCATTTTCATTTGTTAAAATGGAAAGAAGTGTTTTATACATTACTAGTATATACAAATGAGGAATTGCTGCCTTTTGCGAAATACCACATAAAATTCTGTTCCCTGTTTTTGAGTTTTCATCTCAGTTTTTATAAGCCACCAACTCAGGTCTGCCTCACTGGAATGACGAGGAAAAAATACAAGACCCCAAAATCACTTTGTGGTCTGGTTGTCCTGATTATCCTGCTTTTCATGCTGTCCAGCCTCCATCAACTACCATGACACTCCCAGTTGTAAATGCAGACTATCAAGGAAGAGAGACACACAGACACAGAAATTATCAATTGGAAGTTGTTACATGTGAATGTTACAGTGATACTGTGTACTTAACCCTTTCACCACCATGGTTTGTCCCAAATCAATTGTTTTCTATGGTAAAGTTGAACCTGTACACAGGGAACTGGGGGTGAAAGGGTTAAAACAGGGAGGGAATTTACTTTTGCCAAATGAGATCATATTTAACAAGATATGAGCAAAAATAATCTATTCAAGCTAGTTGTTGATTTAAGCTGTTTGGGACATGATTTGAACATGCAGTTAGTTAAGAAATCTTGATTATTCTTGATTATATGTCATTTATTCATGACTAAAACCGATTTCAAATATATCTTCCAATCCATTTGGCGCAAATGATCAGCACAGCTGTTCAGATAGCGGTCCCTATCATGCACTGCTACAGCAGGAACACATTCAAAGAAACCGTCACAAGAATAACCATGTATTGTCAAAACATAGTGACAACAACAGAGTCTGTTGTACTGTGAAACCTATTTTTTTTTTTGGGTTGACATATACCTGTAGAAGGTGCTTTAAAATTTCTTACCTCATCTGATGCAAGATGAACACAGAGGGCTGCTATTTCCTCAGGTTTACCGATTCTTCCCAATGGTTGCCTTGCTATGAAATCAGCCCTGGCCTTTATAAAAAAAAGACATGTTCATTCAAAATGAAATAAATTCAGGAGTTGGTGTTGATTGACTTTTTGTTAGTTGACAATATATAAATGTAAGACATACAATAAATTGACATAGTTTGTATGAAATTCTGGAAGTTTCCTGACCCATGACCCTAAAGGTGAACCCCAATCTGGATCAGACAGGTAGCCAGATGAATTTGTGGATATAATGTTTATATTAAGAAATTTACAAATGTTGGATTGTAGAGAGAGGTAGAGAAAAAAATACTGTCAAGGACAGTGTGCTCACATTTGGTTTGAATTGGTGCATTTAAGAAATATTTAAAACAGAAAAACAAGAATGACAAAAGTAAATAAGGTCTGAAACTTTAGGTACTGGAGGTCAACTTTAGGAACACACATAGCAGAGGAATGTTTCAACACAGTCCCTCTTAGTTTGAGGTCTGCCAATATGTAACAGTTCATGAACAATGACAGGAAATGACTCATTGTGTAGGCTGTTTCAGTTACTGCTACCACTCCAACACACAGAAGGTACACTGCATACAAATAAGGTCATGCCTCATAGAACCTATACCTCAGATGTATAAGCTGTTTCAGTTAATAACACCACTCCCACACATGTGCAGGATTTTCACTTTTTCTTACCTCACTTGCATATTTTTGATATTGACACATTCATTTGAACAAATTCACATTCCACCCCTGGGTGCACCTGTACACCAAATACTACGCTGGTAGGTGCGGCGGTTTTGGAGCTTTTGATGTGGATAGACAGACAGACAGACACACATACATACATACATGCATACATATAGATGCAGGGATCACTTTGGGGCGCGATAACGCGATATTTACACTCAAAAATCAGAAAAATCGCATTCAGAAAAATCAATTCGGCAAAAAAGTCGCGCCAATAATTCAAATGGCGCGTACGTGATACCTTTACGCGATCTAAATTCATCGGTAATATTTGGCAGGTTTTCAGTACAGAACCACTCATTGTGTCGCCGTAGAGAGCGCTATAATTACGCTAGAAAAAAGCTGTTGCAGAGTTACCTGTTTCAACAGCGTTTGTGATTGTTTGCCAACAGGAAGATTTGCGTTCATTGACAAATCATTGGAGTCGATACAGCAAGTGTTCATTGCTGATGTACAGTGTGTTGTCGTCGCTCAAAATGGCGCTTTCGAAGGAATATTCGTGTCCAGTACGAGAGGTAGTGCGAAGAAAAAACAAAAATGCACTATTCTGGACTACTGTACTTCCATTACTCCTGCACTAGAAAGTATGGATTCGATCGCCTCCGATTACAACTACACTCAGTGTGACAGTTTTCAGACAGAGTAGTGAATTTCGCCCAAAGCCGTTTCATAAATGACGAGCACAACGAAATCTTATTATCATACCTTTCGAAACTTTATTGTGTTTATCCTCAAAATGTTAACACCCACAGAAGTGACATTTAGGGGGTCAAAGTTGCCAAATTTTTGCCCCCATGTTGAGTGCATGTAATCGAACTGCTATCGCAGTAATCGGACGTCGTATTTTGAATATGATAAGGGGCTAAATATTGATATTTTGAAACTTCGAACCCCGATTTTCAATTTCGATGTGTTTAGAAAACTATATGGAAATATTTTGTGATAATTAGTTACGTTTAATCCATGGACAATGCAACTATATTTCAACGTGTATAGCGCTCAGATATAGAACAAGGGCTGTCCCTGTGTGTTGTGTTCGACACCTCGTATCATACGGTGTGGCTAACTTCACAAAGTTTGTACACCGAAATAGCTTCTACCAATCCAAAACGGGACGACAGCGTCACCTGACTTAATATGCTGTAGCATGACTTGTAAAACGCTATCAAAACGGAGCGAAGTGAGTATAACGAACAGCATGTCATTAAATGTCTGAAAAACTGAGGTCGTCCGAAAACTGAGTATTGTTATGCAAATTAACCAATACGCAGAAAATCAGGGAAAGTTAGGTCCGGTTCCCACAGACTTTGAAATTCTCCCACTGTTTTTTTCATGTGCGATTTTATCTCATGCCGTTCTTGAGCCAGGGTAATCCCTGTAGATGCCACAGACTTACCATATAAGCTCTTGTGGTATTTATACATATACCAAATATGAGCTAAAAACTGCAGTAAAAAGGGTTGTTTTGATGCAACACGTTCATCATTTATAAAGAATATATTTTATTTAGTAAAACAATTCTGTCAAGTAGAAATGTTTGTTGGGGTTTGGACAAGTACATGTATGCATTGGCCAAGCTTCTACAAATATTAAAGATACATAACATTGATCTTATAAATCAAAGAGCTAGAATTGTAATTGTCAATGTAAAGTGAACTCAATGATGTTTATCTTAAAATTACAAACATCGCATCAAAATAAGCTAGCGACTGTCTTTGAGACCTATACACAAATCAATTTTTACAGCTTCACAATGTCTACACAAGTTTTAAGGTGTGTAACGAGCTACAACCACATGCCAAACATAAGAAAGTAATGGAGGGATGCCCGAATATTTCAATGAACTAAGGTTTCCATGATTTTTGATTTTACAACCATTACAGTAAATACAGTTCAAAATTTGAATTAAACTGTATTCATGTAATAGCCAGGGGATCAAAGCGTCCCTGGATTAGACACTTTCACCTGTGGGGTTTAGAAACAGAATATACTTATTGAAAATACGCTATGAGGGAAAAACCTTACATGAATATTGCAATGTAATTAAATACAGTAATTTACATAATAAATATAAGTTGGTACCTGTTCTGGGTTTGGTTGTGCATTAATTCTCTCCTGCAATGATGGCGTATCGACTGTAGCTGGACATATACAATTGCAACGAATTCCTTGTTTCACAAAATCAACAGCTATAGATTTAGTTAGGCCAATCACAGCACCTTTAGTGGTGCCATAAGCACATCTATTTGCAGCACCTAAGAAAAGAAAAAAAATAATAAAATGTAAAGCTAACGATGATTTCCAGTCACATAGCTCTAAATGTTGGCAACAAAACGTTGCTATAAAGTTTGAGGTTTTTCTCGCCACTATGTAAAACTTGCTCAAATCTCAAAAAGTCAAGTGTATGATGCTTTCAAGGTGGATGCGTTGGCATTGTGGAATCTTAAAGGCGGAGCCTCCCTTTAAAAGGGCGCCAACCTATGGCGGCGTTCATTGTGTAAGTGGACACCAAACAGGCAACATGAGGGCAGACGCTCCAGAAAATGCCACTTTTTAGTTTTTTCCGACCGCAAAAACGCTGACAGACTGCCAAGCGGTCAGCACGAAGCTGCTGCCAATCGAACTCTGTGGTTATATTCAAATTCTAACGTGACTGGAAGACGTATTTTAAGGAAATTCAAGTGTGGTGCTGGGGAATAAATGACCATTGGCAATTTGAACCGACCGTCAATCAAACGGTTATATAAGCTCAATTTGCAGGATTAGCAAAAGGTGACAAAAGATTGAAATCAGTTTGTGTAATTAATGTAATAGAAATCAAACATCGTACTGGCCATGTGTTTGACTGGGAGGAGAACTCCACTAATGCGAGAACCAGGGATTGAAAAGTGCGGCTTTAAACTCTTAGACTCTAAACAAATAAGTAGTTGATTAAACCTACCTTTCAAACTGGAACAAGTGGAAGCCATATTTATTATACTGCCACCACCTTGGGTAATCATCTGTGGGGGATAAAAAGAGGGATAAAATTGTGTACTTTGGGTTATTTCTTTTTGAATATTATTTTTCAGGGAAACTTTAGCTCAATTAATCATTGTAAGCAGTGTTTTCTCTGCATGTTCACTGAAAGAGGCAATTTCTGCCCCATTCATCAAAATTGGGGAGCAGACTTGACATTTTAGGGGGCAGACATTACATTTTAGGGGGCAGACACAATAGAAAATTTACAGGTCACTACACAATGAGCTTTGGTCACCGTCACATGGGCGCATTTGCTTGCTGTGTTTTGTGAGGGATTTTCGCACTGTCAGTAACTTTTAAAGGGCAGAAAATGACCTGAAATGCGCAATTTGTGCAATTGCACAGTCAAGAGAAAACCCTGGTAAGTATGTGATGTTCATGTTCATTGAACAAAATCAACTCTGTTAAATCAACCTGCTCACCCCTAATAACCTGTAAAAAAGTCCACACTTAACATTGATAACAATGGGTTTAGGCCAAACCATCATGGTGAAAGGGTTAAAAGAGAATATTCTTCTCACTTTACCTTTGGAATGACCTGCTGACACATCAAATACATACTTTTCACATTCAGATTGTAGGAAAATTCCCAGTCTTTCTCATCACAGTCCAGAATAGTACCATGTGCAACATATCTGACAACACAATAAAACAAAAACATTTCCATCAATAAAATACACTGAACACAGAGATGAATGGAAAGAAAAACTGACATAACTATAAATGATATCATAAATAATTCTTGATATTATGAAGATTCATAACTAAAAACATTTCTGTCTGTAAAGAAAATGTATTTGAAGTAAAGCTGTTGATTTTTTTGTGAGAAGAGTTATTGAACTCACATCTACAACAGCAAAATCACTCTAAAACAACATTAAAGGCATAATAGCGGCAACTGTTGATGATTTTTTTATTGATTTTGTTCTTGGACAAGAGAATATTTTCTTCTTGATCATCCCAAAGTATGTTGATATAAAAAGTATTAGTTTCACAAACAAAACATTTCTTACAATATGCAATGGTTGTTGAAAACTTAATTCTAATGAGGACTGAAATTTAGTCGGGAAGAAAAACGAGAAATTGTATCATACAAAAACGTTCTTTAAAAGGCTGTTAATACACCAAAAGTTACCAGTAATGTAAGTCTTCTGATGATCACAACTGAAACTTTCTGAAAAATTCCCTCCTACCCGGCACAGTTGAAGAGTACATCAATTCTATCTATCTGTCCAACCAAGGCTGCGATGGCATCTTTGTTAGTGACATCCAACACCTTTGTTTCAATCCCTGAAAGAGCAAGAGGAGAGAAAAAGAACACATGTCATTTGTTTGGTGAATGATGGCTAGCGCCCTCACAAGTCTGACTGAACATAATTATGGATCCGACACATATGGTATGACGTTTTCTGCAATGAATCAAGTTTGTCTGATGGTGAAATGTGCTTGTACAGCTTGATTCTGCCATCTATATTTCTCTATCTAATTAAATTTGATCACAGGAAACATAAAGTATGAAGTTTCCGACTTAGTCTGAATATAATGAACCAATAACCAGAGAAGTAAAACTGGAGGGAGGGGAGGGGATTTTTTGTCAACTGAGCATGTGCAGAGGATGTGAATGACAAGAAAGGTGTTACATTGCATGTTAACATTGCACTTGTGTTCTTCTCTCTCTATATGGCTATAAAATATTATAAATAGCTTCGGTTGAGTGCAAGTAACAGACACAGTGGGTGTGAAAAAAGTATACACAGACATGTATCATTTCTGTGTTTTCAGATGCGAACAAAAACCAACATCTTTTCGGGATAAAAAGACTGAAAATGCCTAAGGATTAATTATGCATGTGAAAAAAAAAATGTTAAAATAGACCACATCAGATGTGGTCACTTTCAAGGCTGCAAATTTCACTCACCTGGCACATCATCCAATTCTTTGAGTTTTTCTCCATTGATGTCAGTGGCAATGACTTTAGCACCTTCCTTGGCAAATGCCTGTTTACAGTTTAAAAAATACAAAATAACTCATGATGATAATGCTCTGCAATGAATTTTTGTATTTGAATCGTGACTCTTCTCAGACACCTCCAAACAACCAAAGTAAGTATGCACAGACACATGAATAGCACACAAACTACAGCAAGGCAACACCTTTGTTCTCCATAAAAATAAAGGCACAAGTCAGATGAGAGGAGGCGTGTCTGATGAAGTTCCAAAACCATTGATCAAGCTGACCTCGTCAAAAGCCATCATTGTGACAGTACTATGACACTAACACGTAATTATTGACAATAATGTATGATAACACTCACCAGTGCAGCCGCTTTGCCAATTCCCTGGGCTGCAGCTGAAAGTAAAATAACTTTATCCTGGAGTCTACCAATTCTGAACCAGACCTGGCCAGACATGTCTTGCAGCATGCCTCCAAATAGAGGTCGCTCTGAGTAGGGCACGGCTCCAGGCATAGAACAGTTGTGGGTACCAGTAACATGTTTGTGAAATGCTTTTGTTTGTGTTTCATCGAATGTGGAAGAGGCATCCATAGTAGGGATTGAGTGCGCGACCTCTAGCACCCTAACAATGGGAACGGTAGATGAGTGAATGAAGGAATATAAAAGGGGAAAAAAAGGTAACTTCACACATTGGGTCTACTGATGTAATAGCTGTGATATCGCAGCGGTACTTGTGGCGTATATCGAACGCGCTCGGGTCATTGGGGTCATCGCAAAAGTGCCGCTGCGAGCCAACGCATAGGCTTCGTTGGCAGTTTGCTACGAGACTGACCGGTATCATAGATTTAGCTCGCAAAATAATAAAATAGATAAAGCGAGCTATATAATGGGTCCAATCTATGTACTCTGCGCCAGGTTTGCGCCAGGCGCATAGTCAAGAAAAGGCACTTTGCGCCAGGGGTTTGCACCAGGCAGCTGCGCCACCCTTTGCACCATGCAGTCTGCGCCATGTTGCACTCTCGAGCATCATAGGTACGGTCCTTTTGCGCCAGGCAATCTGCGCCACTTTTGCATGAAACTTGTACTCAGAGTTGTATAGAGAGTGTGTTACGTGAACCATTTTACTGGTCAGTTTGGGAATAAACTTTCAAAATATTGATGTTTAGTTGAAAATAAATCGTAGCGATGTGAGTTACAATATTCAACTAGTACTTCACATGCAATTTTTTGAGCTTGATTTTTCCGATGAAGTTGCCAGGGTACATTTCAGCTGTGCGTATCGGCCAGCCGCGTGGCCGTAGCTTTGCGGCGGGAGGTTGCCAGCGAGACATTGCACAAGCTTTTGAAACAACGAAAGTCAAATTTTGCTTTGCGAAATCCACCCAAATTTTTATCTTTGAGGTGACTTTTCCGTTTAAATATTTTGGAGAAAACCTCAAACAATTTTTCATAAACTTGAACACAGTCCCTCTCCCCAACAACAGAGATCGCGATCGTTCAGATTGTGGTTGGCAAGTTAAAGTACTGTCTTTAGAAACAATGTTCAAGTTTACAACTTCAAAAAAAAATGCAATCTAAGTCTCCATAAAACCGACCATTTTACTATAATGAAAGTATCGTCCAAGTTTATTCTGTTACTTATGATCAATGAATGAATCAATGTACGGTCTGCACGGTACACTCTGTGCAAACACAACGACCTTGCTGCTGGATCGCACATGTGTTTACTCTGACGACATTCACACTACACCAACCAATAAGCGTGCGACAAAATCCTCGCGCCCCACCTACTGATAAAAAGTGTCTGTCTATCATAAATGGTAATGCATCATTCTTAGAACCATGGATTGTGCAATTGACAAATGTAAGCTTACGTCCATGCATATACTGCACTTGGACCTTGTCAGAACAGCAACGACATCACGCTGAAAAAAGTAGGCCCCATCGCTGTTAGGTTGAGACACAACTCTGCTGTAAAAAACACATTACAAATAGAGGAAAGACACGAATCTAACATTGACAGTAAAAAGTGACAGTCTCGGGTTCCAGAAACATCATAATGAAATATCTGTGTTCAGTTTACCGAGTTTGCCATCAAACGCTGAAAACAGAATGCGGGAGAAGGCTACTTAAAGGTCTGTCCACAGAGTATGGACCGCACTTTTGTCGGTATGTGGTTAATCAAAGGACTTTACTAAACGACGGCTGTAATTAACTTAACTTTTTCCTGTTCATTCGTTGTATGAACGGTCACTTCTTGACCGTATTGTATGCAAACACTTTTCACCCCGCCCTTTGCTGAGTCGCTTTATACATAAAAGGGCTACCAAATAGGTGTTAACTGTTGAATGCAAATATCTGACAAGGGCTCAAGGAGAGGTACTACGTGTGTGACAAGGTCCGTTAACGCCTTGCAATATTACAAGGTCCGTTAACACCCTGAAATATTAGCATATTATCTTGCTGATCCAATCCTGCTATGCTGTCACGTTTTTTTTCTCATTTACGCCGCTTAAAATGAAAGTTGGCATTTTCGTTGATTTAGGACTCGTAAAAGTGACGTTTGTAATAATTTCTTAAGTACACGGTTATTCTACCCCACTACCTTTCTAAGTGGCCGTGGTCTTATAAAGGTGATGTAGTACCGGTATATGCCTAGGTCTCACTTGTCCAGTGCCTCCCATCTAAAAGCTGCACGCCGTGTACCATTTGTCTAACAAGCAACTTATTTAATGCTGGGTTGGGAAATAAAACGAAGTACAAAAACTTATTTAATTATATCAAAAATGGAAATGAAATGGAGCAAATCATAGGAAACAGTCACAAACTATTGTAGACTATAGTATGTCGAGACCAGACGGAGATCAGACAAGACAAGAAACATGAGCGAAACGTTGAGAGTGTGGAAGAAAGAATTGTCGTCGGACAGTCAGCAAAAGACGCTAGATAAGCACTAAGTTACAAGCGAAACTATTTATTTAACATAAGAATAAAAAATTGAAAATAGAGACAATTACAACAGTGTAGGGGTTCCGCGTTTGAGTTGACGTATTTTATTCACAGTTAACCCTTTCCTGTGCAAAGCCTGACTCGGAAACGATTCTTGGATAAATAAGCTATAGGTCGACCATGCTACTCTACCCCACACTGTGGTTCGACTCAAAAAGTTTTCACCGCGGTCACTCTATCACATTGTTTTAGGACTTATCGGGTTATTGATCGGAATTATGTGGTTAATCGACAGAGTTGTTTCGAGTTTCAAGGGCATCTGCAGTCGCCGATCGGCCGATCGTACCTGTTAGACGTACCAAGTGACGTATTTTATTTGCATTATTTTTGTGAGTTCATTTTCCCATCTCTTTCGCTCGACTCACTCATCCTACACTTCGACCCCGTCAAAGAGAAAAGTGGCCGATCGTACCTGTTAGACGTACCAAGTGACATATTTTATTTGCATTTTGTTTTTGCGAGTTCATTTTCCCATCTCTTTCGCTCGACTCACTCATCCTACACTTCGACCCCATCAAAGAGAAAAGTGGCGCATATTGCCTGGCGCAAAAGGACCGTACCGATGATGCCCGAGAGTGCAACATGGCGCAGACTGCATGGTGCAAAGGGTGGCGCAGCTGCCAAGTGCAAACCCCTGGCGCAAAGTGCCTTTTCTTGACTATGCGCCTGGCGCAAACCTGGCGCAGAGTACATAGATTGGACCCATTATATACCTGATAAAGCATGCAATGAATAAAATTATATCTACTGTATCACTGACTATCTGAGACTCATCTTCTACTCCTGCTAACGAACCTGACCGTGACAACATGTCTTTTCGACCGTTTTTTCGGTGAGTCGTCGATGGTTCCTGCTTGAATTTGAACTTTTGACCTCCAACGTATTCAGTGCGTTGTACGCGCGATCGAGCAAACATCGTAGAAACCGTCGACGGTCCACGGGAAAATGGTCGAAAATATGTGTTCTTATCTTCAAGAAAGTTAGCAGGCGTACAGAATGAGTCTCAGATAGTCAATGATAAAGATGATACAAGGTTATTTATTCAAAGGCTAATATAGTTCATTATTTTGCAAGCTAAATCTACGATACCGGTCGGTCTCATAGTAAACTGCCAATGAAGCCTATGCGTTGGCTCGCAGCGGGACTGTGGCGATGACCCCAATGACCCATGCGCGTTCGATATATGCCACAAGTACTGCTGCGATATCACAGCTACTGATGTAAGTGCAATGATACAGTAAATGAGTGGATCATAATAGTTATTTTGCGTGAAATACATGTGCTTGAAAAGCATGTTGAGAAAGGCTGGTTTGAGAAATACAATACTTCATTTCTTTGTTTAAAGGGACATAAGCTGTAACATACGGCAACTTTTTCAGTATTCTGCTTCTGTATATCAACTACTGTGTCTGATCCTAAGTCGTTGGTCATGCTGAAATTTTGAGTATTCTCTTTGTCAACACAGCTTATATGTGTGTATAGTGATCATCGTTTATTGTTTACAAATGAATTCTAGTCGGGATTTGAATACAATTTTCAACAATAACAATGTACCGGTAGATTATACTCATATAGGTTGTGTTGATATGCTAAATACTTGGCATTAAATTACAGTTTAGGGATTCAATGCAGAAAGTGTAGGGAATTAAACCACAAAACAAAAGTTCTGAAAAAATAGCCAAAAGATACAGCTTATGGAGCTTTAAATTGCCATGTTTCGCACTATCACAAACCACACTGATATACTCAATATAATATCACTAATGAAGGTAGTACCGATGTGTGAGTTTGCCTTTATTTCCTTTACATTCAGAGGGAAGTTGACTATCATCAAACCAAATGAAAGGGATACATAACAGTTCGGCAACTGATGAAGGGACCCCACTTTGGTCACAAAACACCACTAGGACGAATCAAAAATATGAAACTGTTTTTTAGGACCCAGGTCACATGGCCAGGGTCAAAGCACTATCGATTCACCAGTGTACTCTCACCATGTATTCCACACAAAAAATAACTACAATGAACCACTCATTCACTAGTATATTGTAGCAGTGACAATGATGATCAGATGTGGGAAGTAGCCTTCATTTGGCCAAGCGGGATGATGAGATGCAGTACACTGTGAATTCAAATTGGATCGAAATCTACTGAATTCCTTTATATTCTTGGCATAGTGTCTTGGTGACATTATAGTTTTTCAATGAAGTGAGCATGCAGGCAACATACATTAAAGTCACCATTACATTGCTGATGAAAGGTTGAACCAGAAATATCCTTCTTTTTACCTCTCCTTACAAGTATTTTATTCCCCACTTTTGTCTTTTTATACATTACAGTCAGCCTTCCAATGCTTCACCTGTCAAAGGTTTATTCTTACCTGTGTGCACCATTCCTTGTAGTGTTCTCAGAACCACTACCAGTATCAGTGTGGGACTGCTCTTCAACCTCAGCACTAATGAGTGTATAGAAAGAAAAATGTATTAACATGACACAGGTGCATCAATTTTCCGTATATCAACTTTTGGTTTTGTGATGAAAGTCATCTTCCCTCTTCAATAAGCAAGATTTGTTAGTGATAGAGTCAATCATTGTTGGCTGACTCCCTATGTGCACAATCTTGTGGTTTGTGTCACAATTAACCTATAAGAGTTCCAAACAATAAATTTTTACGTATTGAGACAGATTTTGAGTCAATCCTGGTGCCCACATTCCAGTGCTTAAAAAACCTGTTGTGAAAGGCTATTTCGAGAAATAATACACTTTATTTCTTTGTTTTAATTGCCATATCCACTATAACGAAACCACAATGATATCTATATGAGCCACTCATTCAAAACATCGTAGCACTAACAACGGTAGATCAGATGTGTGAAGTTGCTGCCATTTGGCAAAGTGGTTTTGACTGTGATGTATTTGCTACCGGTGGGTGACTGGATGCAGCACATTGTGAGTTTAGATCAGATTTAAATCTATTGAATTTCATATTCATGACCAGATGTAATGGTGAAATTATAGTTTTTCGATGAAATGAGCATGCAGGCAACATACATTTGAGTCAACATTACATTGCTGGTGAAGGGTTGAACCAGAAATGTCCTTCTGTTGATCCTATCCTTACAAATGTTTTATTTCCTACTTTTGTCTTTTTACACATTACAGTCAGCCTTCCCATGCTTCACCTGTAAAAGATTTATACTTACCTGTGTGCACCATTCTTTGTGGTGTTCTCAGTACAACTACCAGTATCAGTGTGAGACTGCTCTTCAACCTTGATCATGAGTGTTTGTGTTTCATCGAAAAAGAAAGAGGCACCCACAGTAGGTATCGTTGCCACAGCCTCAGGCACCCTAACAATAGGAACGGTAGATTAGTGAATGAAGGAATACCGCATAAAGGGAAAAAAGGTAACTTCACACGTTGGATCTACTGTTGTTAGTGCTACAATATAGTAAATGAGTGGATCATAATTGTTATTTTGCGTGAAATATATGGCGATCAAGACACCACTCAATCAGTAGTGTTTTAACCCTGTCATGTGAAAAACATTTTTATTTTTGTGATTGGTCTTAAAGGTGTTTCAGGATCAAATTGGGGCTCCCTTACTAGTCGCACTGCTGTAATGTATGTAAATCCCATCTGTTCGGTTTGCTGATAGTCATCTTCCCTCTAATTAGACTTGGTTCAAGTCTGTGATTTGTGAATGTTTGAGTGGAGTGAACGCAATGATTTGTATTTTGCTTTCATGTGAAACGCGCGCGTGAGTGGACGCGATGAGTAGGGTGAACGCCATGAGTGGAGTGAACGCTATACAGCGGAGTTTCACCCGGAATCACAGACTTGGCTTTCTTGCACGATCTGCGTTGCTATAAATTATTCATGAGATGACGTTTTTCTTTACTCATATATTATTCATAAGATAACATCACTAAATTTTACACATTGGGAGGAGTTACCAATTGACCCAAACGAGACGTGCATAAGACAAAATGTCGAGTGCGATCACTCCCACAAAAGTCAGCACGATTTCTGTTGTATCATCGAAAACGCGTGAAAATATCTGTGTTGTTTGTGGGGCCCATGTTGCAAAATGCGAAAATCGCCGCAGGTTATTCAAGGTTGGAAAAAGACACCGTCCTTACAGTTGTAGCCTGTTCTCTTACGTGCCCAAAGCGATGGAAATCAAAACAATGTGGGGCGACTTCGTATGTCAGTGATTTTCCGCTGCCGGTTGGTGCGCAGACGAACACATCTTTTCCTTCAATGTAACTCTCAACAAGCTTTCTTTGGTAATCTCGCATGATTAGCGATGGTCGACCGATCAGTAGTAAAACACGGTTGATGTACGAACTTGATGCCATTATTCGCCCAGATATAAAACGTACTCGATGTCTAGCTTTGCACGGAGATGACAACAAACTCTTTAATGCATGCAGAGGTTTATTAGCAATGCGTTCTTCTTATCGGCCAGAATTACGGCGGGGGCTGTCAATCATTTTGTATTTGCTCTACGTCACTGTGTACATAGTCCGTCTCACCGCCTGTACTTTGCAAGAAGTCCAAGTCGGTGAATCCGGCAGAAACTAACTCACTACTGCGCAGACTCAAACGTGTCACATTCAATCGCTGGGAAAACCTGGCGTGAGCTGCCAAAGTCCGGATAGGTTTGTACGAAATAGGAGAGACACAAGAGAAACTATTATAAATGATTTTATTTTTTTAAAATTCACCGACTTGAACCAAGTCTACCCTCTAATAGGAAAAGCCAGATTCGTTAGTAACAGAGTTACTCACTGTTGACTGGCTCTATATGTGTGCTATCCGTTGTGTGGTGTTGTGATTGACCAATCATTGGCCGAAGTACGCTTTGTCTTTTTGTATTGGGGCATATTTGAAGCTTGAAAAGGCTCTTTTTCACGATATTAGAGAAGTTTGTTGTGAAAGGTTGTTTACAGAAATATTCTGTTTATTTCTGCTTTTAACTTTTGCTGTTTCATTTGTTGTGTTAACAGTAAATACTGTACTAATCAGTCGATGATTAGTTTGTTTTAGGAATGAAAATCAATTACCTGAACTTTTGGTTATGTGATGAAAGTCATCTTCCCTCTACCAGGAGAAGCCAGATTAATTAGTGATAGGGTCAATCATTGTTGACTGACTCACTATGTGCACAATCCGGAGTGTTGTGTCACAACTGTATCCCCAACCAGCATTCCAGACGTTTAATTTTTCTGCAATCAGATAGATTTTGCATCAATACTAGTACCCATTTTCCAGTGTTGGAAAAGCATGTTGTGGAAGTCCGGCTTGAGTAATAAAACACTTTACTTCTATGTTTTGATCACCATGTTTCCCACTATCAAGAAACCACAATGATATATTCACCATACAATATCACCAACAAAGGTAGAACCGATGTGTGAAGTTGCCTTTACGTCCTTTACATTCAGAGGGAAGATGACTACCATCAAACCAAATGGATGGGATACATGGCAGTTGGGCAACTGACGAAGGGACTCCACTTTGGTCACAAAACACCGCTAGGACGAATCATAAATATGAAACCATTTTCCTGGACCCTTGTCACATGACCAGGGTCAAAGCAATATTGATTCACCAGTGTCTCACCATGTATTCCACACAAAATTAGCACAATGATCCACTCATTCACTGTATAATACCACTAACAACAGTAGATCAGATGTGTGAAGATGCCTTCATTTGGTCAAGTGTTTTGACTGTGATGTCTTCACTACAGATACATGTAGGTGACTGTGTGCCGCACTTTGTGAAATCAAATCGGATCGAAATCTACTGAATTCCTTTATATTCATGACAAGATGTGGTGATGAAATTACAGTTTTTCAATGAAATAAGCATGCAGGCAACATACATTAGAGTCAACGTTACATTGCTGATGAAGCGTTGAACAAGAAATGTCCTTCTTTTTACCCTCTCCTTACAAGTATTTTATTCCCTACTTTTGCTTTTTTATGCATTACAGTCTGCCTTCCAATGCTACAAAAGGTTTACACTTACCTGTGTGCACCATTCCTTGTAGTGTTCTCAGAACCACTACCAGTATCAGTGTGAGACTGCTCTTCAACCTCGGTACTCATGAGTGTATAGAAAGAAAAATGTAATAACATAACACAGTACAGGTGCATCAATTTTCCATGGATCAACTTATGGTTTTTTGATGAAAGTCATCTTCCCTTTCCAAGAAATGAGATTCATTAGTGATAGAGTCCCTCTCCTTATAAGTGTTTGATTCCCCCACAGGGTTCGAAATTTATTCATTTGTTTGGTGGTCAAGTTTGACAACCAGATACAAACTTTGGTGGTCAATTGCAAAATTTTGGTGGTCAAAACAAATTAGTCTTTATCAGAGTGTAATTCTTGTGGAAGTCAGGGTCCATAGGGTGAATAGTGGGCTGACATCTTATTCCACCATGCTGCTACATGGGTTTGTTGGATGCCCAGTAAATCGACTGGTAAATTTTCGGTATTTTCACACCAGATCAACTTGACTACTGCATGAGTGACTGACTGACTGGTTATATGCAAAGGATTTGTTCGACACATTTTAAGTTTTGTCAGAATTACAAACTGAGTAATCAAGAAATGACAATTACTGCTGATAACATGACAAATATTGCAATTTTTTTACTATTATGAAGTTTTGTAAGAGTTTTGTACCTTGATCTGTGTCACTTTAATGGCTACACGAAATTTGAAAGATGTTATGCAATGTTTGCAGACTTAATCACAATAATCATAGCAGTAAACAGTAAAACTCCTAAGGAACACCTCACTTGAGTGGAGTGGAGTGGGGTTGAAGGACTGACATTGAACCACAGTGGAGGGACTGTGATTGAACAGACAAGACGTGTACTACATAACTGCTAAAATATCTATCTCCAAGGACAATTTATTGTTTCTGGATATTCCTAGCAATAAACTGTGAGAGGCATGTAAGATTTACAGCTCTGCAGTGCACTAGTGTGACCCCCGAAAACTTGGTGGATTGGTGGTCTTTTGACACATGACCACCAGGTATTTCAAACCCTGCCCCACTTTTGCCTTTTTATACATTACAGTCAGCCTTCCTATGCTTCACCTGTCAAAGGTTTATACTTACCTGTGTGCATCATTCTTTGTGGTGTTCTCATTACCACTACCAGTATCAGTGTGAGACTGCTCTTCATCCTCAGTATTCATGAGCGTATAGAAAGAAAAACGTATTAACATAACATAGGTGCATCAGTTTTCCATAGATATTGGTAATTGTTTAGAGAGTATTTCACCATCAGGTTAAGTTAGTTAAAATAAGCAAAGCACAACATGTCTTATATGGTACATTTTAACAAAAAAATTGAACATTTTAAGGCCCATGAAAATCTAGATATTGTTCAAAGATTTTTATGGACTAACGAAGCTACATGTTCAACAGACAAAGCCAAGTGGGTAATAATGCGTATGGTTTTGGCTCTTTACCACTTTTTATTGACTTGGCTGATGGGGAAGTGACACCATCTGGCAGGAAAAGGATTAAAGAAATTGTTCGTCTTGTGATCGTTGGAAATGACAATTCTAGAGCAAATAAATCTGAAAGTTGCAAACAGGCTACATACAAAATCAGCCTAACGAGTATGAGGTTTATACTTACTTGCATATGTCATTCCTTATGGTGTTCTCATTGCCACTATCAGTCATGGTCTCATTCTCAGTGCAAGTCTGCTCTATAACCTGGATACTTCTGTATTGAAAGAAAACAGATTATAAAAAATATAACACAGCCATACCAATGGCAACTTTCTATAAATATTGATCATTGTTTACAAAACATTCATTACAGATATTGTGTGTTTTCTGATTAATCAAAATAATGAATCTAGAGATAACACTTATTACACAGCAAAACGAACCTCACCCCTCTAACCTGAGCAGACCCCCTTTTACAACTTTGTGGTACAAGTCTGTGTCATACGTCAGATAAGATGGCACAGGGTTGTAACAGGCACTGTTTTACAGGTCTGTATCACAGTCCCTATACCACAGGTGGATAGAGGGACCGTGTCTGTATAAGGTGCTTTGAGGACATGGCTATCGCAGAACTGTAGAGTCAGTGTTGAGTCAGTGTTGTGACTGGGTCTGTATGTAAACAACTGTATGTTGCAAGCACGAATCAAGTCTGAATATTTTTAGTATTTTCACAATACACTTCCACCAATAAAATTGCATTTTTGCTAAGACTATACACAGGGGTTTCACTAAGTTTTAAAGTAGGGGGCCAAAATAAAAAAGTAGGCGGCTTGCAGGTGCCATGACCACAAAACAGTTATGGGAGAAGGTCCGGGAGGGGGAGCTGAAGGCTGGAAGCCCTGGAAACAGCTAAAAAATTCACTTTTTACAGCTCACAGTCACTTAAAATTCTAGTATATTCAGAAAGTATTGTCAGCAGTCTTCCAGGAGATGTTTCCCTCTCCCGGCCGAAGGCCGGAAGCCTTTGAAAATAAGCTAAAATGTTCACTTTTTACAGCTCACAGTCACTTAAAATTCTAGTATATTCAGAAAGTATTGTCAGCAGTCTTCCAGGAGGTGTTTCCCTCTCCCGGCCGAAGGCCGGAAGCCTTTGAAAATCAGCTAAAAAGTTCACTTTTTACAGCTCACAGTCACTTAAAATTCTAGTATATTCAGAAAGTATTGTCAGCAGTCTTCCAGGAGATGTTTCCCTTTCCCGGCCAAAGGCCGGAAGCCTTTGAAAATCAGCTAAAAATTTCACTTTTTACAGCTCACAGTCACTTGAAATTCTAGTATGACAGAAAGTATTGTCAGCAGTGTTCAAGGACAATTCTTGTTCATAACATAAAAGCCATTTTCCTGGGAGATTGAATATGATAATTTGTAATAAAAATGATAAAATGTGGAAATGTTGACTATATTTTGAACACAGAAAACTAAAGTCTAGAAATAGTTTGACAATATTGCTCTGAAAGTAAGAACCACACCGGTATGGAAATCAGTATGTCAAGAACCTATATGCTTTCTGAGATAATTTATAATAACTATTGTTATTAATGATATAAATTTGATATTGTATATGATATGATACAGTGTTTCATCTTGACAGTGGGATGGGACATTCCTCCTCTTTTTACATGCTGGCACCCCAAATTAATTTGTCAAGCGCCCCCCCCCCCCATGAAATGGTGCAAGTCACACCTTAGAGATACAAATAGAACACATAAACTGGTGAAATTACCTCTAAATTTTCTGCTAAAGGGGTAAATCCCCCCTGTTGATGCCATCCTGGATGAAACACTGTGACATTTTAAACATAGAAAACGAGAATCTTTTTATTATTGCAGGCCTTCTATGTTACGCTTAAAATTAAGAACCCTGATGTTGGGTATGAAAATCTGTAAATGAAGAACTTTTATACCACTTGGGAGGTGAAAATTATAATTTATTTATCAATAATGATTAAAATGACAATGATGACCATATTTCGCAAATAGAAACCAAGACTTAGGCCTATATGGGTATGCAAAGTAAGAACATTTGTACGTTCAGAAGCTCACATATGGATTTAACCTGACGATCGCTTTTGAAGTGACTTCAGAGGTCTGCTGGTATTTTAAACCATTTTTAGGCGACATTCTTATGTTGCGTAGATAGACCGAAAAGCAGTACATATCATACCTGCTGGTTATATACGTTCACATTGATGGCTACAGCAGTGCAACGCACGGTGGCCAACTAAAATTCGAACTGTAATAAATCGGGAATTTTTTTCGTGAGAAAAAAATCGGGCCATTGCCCTCGAAAAGTTGAAATCCACGTAATTATCCTGCTCTTGTTCTTTGGTGAACTTTAAAATCCACGATCGTAAAGCGAAGCTTGACCTTGTTTATCGGCCATTTTGAATTGAGTTTATGACGGCCAACACACGAAATACGCACGTTTTCATTGGCGAATATAAAAGTCACCACGTAGGAGTCAGCAATTCAGGTAGTCAATAAAATCGTCCGTTGCCATTCCGATTTTTATTCAGGCAGTATAGCAAGACTTTGCAACACGGCAATCATAGTGGTCGCCCGTTTACTAAACTTTGTTTCACATAAAACCCGTTGAATAGTTTGATTACACAGCTTGTGATACTCGACCGAAACATTTCAGAAGGTTAAAATATTTTTGTGATGAAAGAGTCCAAATTTTCCAAAAAAGTAGCCGGCAAAATCGTGAGAGTAACCGGTCAATTTCGCCGGCTGCCGGCTCTTAATGAAACCCCTGTATACACCCCCTGAAAATGAAATATAACTATTTCTGGCCATGTATAAGGCCCTGTAAATTCAACACTGAAATATGTTTGGACACCAGTGTCGATGTGATCACAGGTCTGGATATTGTCTGAAATTACAACACTGTACCAGACCCTACACTATCAGGCCTGATACAGACCCATATAAAGTCTCGAAATCAGGCAAATTGTATTGCTGGCCCCTGTAACAATTGAACGGTTATTTCTCAGGGTCTGTTACACATATTGATCAGACCTACTTACATGCTCGTCCTGAAATCTGCCTGTGGTTTTCTAGCAGTGTACCCTATATACTGTACGAATACTTCAGTTGCATTGATGCTTTAAAATTTGACCGTGTATGTTAAAAGCAAAATTAGAAAATTTAATTGCACAATGTATGAAAATCTCAGAATACAAACCTTGTGCATTTCTTGAAGTGTTTCACTGTGTCAATACGTCGACGGAAGGGTCTCAGGCAATTTGGGCAGTGGAAATGCCCCCCACCCTTCATTCCTTCATGTGGAAGGTGGCATTTGGTGGCAAAATAACCTATTAAAAGGAGAAGAGTACATATATGGATAACGGGTCACACTGTATATTTAGTATTACCCATGCCCTCTGAGAGAAAATGCATTTCATATTTATATAGCTGTGATATCGCAGCAGTACTTGTGGCATATATCGAATGCGCTCAGGTCAAGGGTCACCACCACAGTTCCTGTGGCGGTGACCCTTGACCCGATCGCGTTTGATATACGCCACAGTACCGCTGCGATATCACAACTAGTATTTATACAGTGTATACTCATCTATATCTGTTGCTGGCTTTGAATACGACACACTTTTTTATCCAGTAGCTAGGGGTACTTCGCATAATTGTATTATTGAAGATGGCATTCATGTAAAAAAATGTAACTGAGAAAAATATCCACAAGGCATCTGGATATTTTTTTCACTGGCATTTTTGTTAACATTTTGACTACTTTTACTTTTCTACTGTTTTTTCTATATATGCACGAGTTAAATGAGCATGTAAATAAATAAATAAATAAATAAATAAATAATGATAACAATTATAGTATATATATGTATGTATGTAAATGATTTAATCATTTACATACATACATATATATACTATAATTGTTATTATTTATTTATTTATTTATTTATGTACGTATCTTTATCGCCGAGATGACACAAATCACATATTCTAACCCACAGAATAAAGGAAACGGAAAGTACTAGCCTTACCTTCCTCGCTACTGCCGATTCGGGATTCCCAGTGCCTGACCCGCACATGATGTTTGACTCTTTTAATCCGACTTGGTCTGAAAACGTCTGCTGGACACAGAGGGCAGTGGTAGGACAGATACTTTGGTTTGTCTGAGCAACAGTCCCGACAGAGCTGCACTTCCTGCTCAAGCTCTGAAAGAGTTCGATAAACTACCACAGCCATTTCACCTAACACTTACGGAGAATTTGTTAACTTACCACTATGCATACACAAAATTATGTAAATGTCTTCGTGCGTTCTGCACCCGGACGGAACAAGACACTTTCTGTGTCTGCTTCGATGATACACGCGACGACGGTGTCAAGCAAAAGGTTTTAGGTCACAGATCACATGAGACTCCTTAGCTTTATGTAAATTCCTTCGAACCATCAGCGCTGCCGTCTTAGAGACGATTGAACCCATCAAATATATGTCTGACTATTAATTTTTAACACGATTTCATCAGCTACCTGTTGATGCTAGATGTACGCTACTCTGTAGGTGTAAGACTTGATGTAATTTGCTGTGTAGCTCAAGCTGACAAGACCCCAGCTCTGGCGGCGCCGTGCATTTGCGTTTTCCGAAATTACGGGGCGAACCAGGTCGAAAGTACCGTGTAGGATGCATATTAGCCTAAACTTAATTTGTCGAACTTTACTGCTTTCACACTTCAGTAGAACCTAGTCAGCATATATCGGAATTATCTCAATTTTCTTCTCGTAAATGCGTTCAGAGGTTTGATGTAACACAATTGGAACTATTGAATTTGGGATAGGCCTAATTGGATGGAGAAGTAGGCCTAATGCCGATTCATTTAATGTAATCTTATCTGCTTTTCTTTTTACATTACACACTTGTTTTATGAGTAATCTGTAATATTGCAACACTCAGCTACAGCAAAAAACAGGATGGTTGAACAGTCTCATATACGTTACGTTTACTTTTTTATACGTGGCACACAAGTTTTGTAGATAACATTGTAGATAAAAAGAGCCGACTCATTTGAGTGTCTGGATAGAACACACAAGGGAATAGCTAAATTAGTTATTGAGTTGATAGTAGAGACCGAAGTTAATTAGGACAGCACTCTGGCTAAACAAACCATAATACAATGTATACGTACTGGTGCCAATCTGTCTAGACACACAAGGATAAACAGTGGAGTGGAGAGTTACATGATTAGTATTTCACTCAAATGAGTCGGTTCTTTTTATCTACAATGTTATCTACAAACTTGTGTGGGACGTACAAAAAAGTAAACGTAATGTATATGAGACTGTCCAACCATCCTGTTTTTTGCTGTATATGGCACCTACCATTTTTGAGAAATTTGAAAAATATGACGATCCAATCATTCCAAATTAGTTCCAATCGTGTCATTGTTCTTTATTGTCGTCGCGCATTTCTATATTTCAGTATACTGTGCACGATTTTTACACCAAAGGGACCTAACCCCAGCTAGTAATATGACACCCACATGTAGGCCATGCGCTGAAGGTGTTTCTGCTAAGATACAGCTTCGGCGTTAAACCATAAGCTTAGACCCTCCAAAATTGTGGAGGGTCTAAGGTTAAACCTTGAACAAAATCTCATTTCAAACGGAATGAATGCCAGTGAGTTATACTGACTAGGACGCTACGATGGTAGAGAAAGTTCTTCAAAATTCAAAATTCATAATTTTGAATTCCGACTTTGAATTTTGAAGAACTCTCTCGGGCAGCGGTATGTCTGCAACTACCAGTGGTGCTGCCAGTAGACCGCTCACTCCATGGAATTGAAAGTTGAGTTAAAGACCACTGTTGCAAGAACATTATTAACCCTTTTACCAGCATGTTTTCTACCACACCCATCGTTGTCCATGATTAGCTTGGACTTGTTCACAGGGCACTGGGGTGAACGATTAATTTCCGCCATCAGACTTTGGAATTCAGTCAGCGCCATTGTGCGCTGGCGGCAAATTTTCTTACTTGAATTCCAAGGACACAATAGCAGTTGTAAATGATATTTTTCATAAGCTCATCTGAAAGCAACTTTTGTTAAATCCACTTAATGCAATATCAAATAGTGCATTGACAGACTCATTAGTGCAATGTAACAGCAGAGTATGAATAACATAATTTCGACAAGAGTGTGCATACTTTAACCTATCGTCTTCATTAGATGGCTGTTTACATTTGAGCCTCATATATGGTCGATCGTTGGACCAAAAAAATCTCACCGTATTATTTATTGCAATCATTACTGACATCAATATCGAGGCAACTAATGATGCAACCACTGCAATGCTTGCACAAAAGCTGGACGACCTTTTTGAGGAGTGAATATAATCAGTCAGATTGGGTGGTGTGATTGATCTGTGCGTGCGTCTACGCAGATATCTCAGGATGCCCTGGCCAATTTCTTATATACTTGGTACAAGAGGAATACACTATGGAATACATATGCGCGTCAATTTTGTTCAGTGATGCGATCCAATATGCCATGGTCACCAGGCAGGCATTTTGTTCCATTGTTTTCATGTCTGCAGCCATTTATACAGACATGTCTCTACCGATGTCATTCAAAGTTAGTGCAAAGACGAACGCGATGACTGAAACATGCAGTTCATATTATTTTATTATACGATCCAATACGCAGAACTCGGAATTCTGTTATAAATCATCAAGAATCCATGCACGAATCTGAATCCATTTTCATAAGCCTATCTCAGACAATGATTTATTGCATACATATGCACGTTCATTTGATTTGCTATACAATCCAATATGGCCACCAGGGGGCCATATTGTTTGTTTCCATTTTTCATGTCCAAAGCCGTTACTCAGACATACCTTGACAGATTTCATATTAAAGGGGAATTTCACCAAGGATGATTTTTACATATGCGCTAGCTTTGTGGTCACTTACCCCGGAAAAGCTATTTTCGCCATTTATAACTTGCACAATTTTTACAAAAACTGATAGAAATAGTACAGAAAGTTGCCCATGTAATTTGAATCATGGGAAATAGCGCCAAGCTTGGAGCTTGCATAATGTGATATGGAAGGCACCATTTTCCCATGGGTATGGCATTGTCCACTCACCCATGCTTAAACCAGGCTGTGCGTATTTACATAACTCTTGTTTATACTGAGTATCCTTGCATAAACGATGAATCACTTATAATAAACTGTCCACTGTCAGATTTTGTGTTGCTGTTTACTACTGTGTTACTGTGAGTGGACAATGTTGGGGCCATACCCATCCGAAGATGGTCCCTTCCATATCACATGATGCAAGCTCCAAGCTTGGGGCTTTTTTCCCATGATTCAAATTACATGGGCAACTTCCTGTACTATTTTTATCATTTTCGTAAAAAATAGGGCGAGTTATAAATGGTGAAAATAGCTTTTCTGGGGTAAATGACCACAGAGCTACCACATATGTAAAAATCATCCTTGGTGAACTTCCCCTTTAACTTAACACAATTTCCCACAAAGTAAACACACCTTGACTTAAATCTGCACCTAGAATAATTTCACAGTATGATCAAATATCGCCGTCATGTGGCCATCTTGTTAAGAATTTTACATGTCTCAACCCATTACTGATTTTCTTTTAAATATGGCACAAGGACAACACACCACACTCCGACATACACGTGCACATCTAATATTTTTCAGCAACATGATCCAATATGGTTGCAAGGCAGCCATTTTGTTCTGATTCTCCAGGTCCAAGGCAATTACTCACATAATTGCCAGGACCACAAGGACAGTACATCATGACTTACAACTGCATGTCAAATTGTTTGTGACAATCTAATATGACTGTCAAGAGGCCGTTTTGCTCTGACTTTATCATACCTACTCAAACACAGCCTCACCCATTACCCAACTATTACACAGATTTGACACAGTAACAATGCACATACAAATAAATATAAGGATAACACTTTCTCAGCCAGATATGAATTGACAAATTTTACTTCACCATGATTTCTGTCAATGGTTTCCAAATTTATTAACCATGCAGGGACTATGTCATTTACAATGACTTGTATATTAATGAATGATCTCTTGATACTAGTAGCACACAAAGTGTCCGTGTTGTAACTGTTCCTACAGTTTGTACATTATTCTTCACCAATTCACTTCTACGTCATTAAAATGAACACTGCAGAACATTTGCTTTTTTGTACATCATTAAAATGAATATATTGCATTTAAGGTTTCCTACCTATCGAGCAAAGCTAAAGCAGTAATTCATAATCTTATGGTTCCATTAATAAAGATAAACTTATTGATAAAAGTTACACGTATACCTGAAGTTCAGGAGAAGCAAACATAAAGAAGTTACAGCAAAACTGCTTTGAGTTAAGCTATGAAACTTCTTACTTAGTGAAATCATATGATTGTGAGAAAACACTTTCTTAATCAGAAACCTACTGTTAGTTAATTTGATGTTATGTGAAATAGTAAAATGTGCAAAACGTCATACATACTGTTAAGATGGAAAATTCCTTGGAGAGATATCAGCAACTTTCAACAAGCATATCTAATAATATCCAAAACATTGTCCAGCACCAAATTTTTTTATAACATTAAAAAATCTTCAACTTTGCTTCACAGGCTTGAATTAAAATTGGATATATTGAATCCTTATATCGAAATGTCCACGTCTGAATTCAATGTTCAGAATGCTTGAATGATTGATTAAAAAAATTGTCAAAAATGGCAAAACACAGGTGTTTTTGGTAAACTATTAATTTTCCAGGACTTTCAAGGACTTTATTTCCCTCTAAAGAAATTCCCAGGCTTTCAAATTTCAGGACTTTCAAGGAGTACAAACCTTAAGTAACTATAACATTGGTATTAAAAACATTCAAAAGAACATACATGGAGTGTCATATCCACTGACAAAAACATAAAAGCACATGTCTGTGACTGAAAACGTTATATGTATTCTGCATATCGGTTATGAACTAAACACTTTATATCAGGTAGTATGTCATCCATGGTGGGTCTTTGCTCTGCTTTAACAAAGATCATAGACAACACATCCTTGACGGTGTCATCATGGATGTCATTCAGTGATGGGTAGCGACCAGTCAGTATCTTCGTCATAACTTCGGTAAGCCCTTGTCCTTCCCACACCATCTTCCTGGTGTAGATTTCATACAGCACACATCCATAGCTGTACACGTCGACGCAAGGTTTCGATTTCATTGAGCTGCCCTCCAGACTTTCTTTGGCGCAATAGGCTAGGGTGCCCTTAAAATTGGAATCTCTCGTGGATGATGCAGAGGCTAGTGTCTCTCTCTGTTTAGCCAAACCAAAGTCACAAATGTAGGTTTTCCGGCTCTTTGCCTCGACCTAAGTGTAATGGAAAGATGAAATAAAACATGTGATTTCCTTTTAATAACCTAGCTTCTTCGACAATTAAAAAGTAAGATTTTGTCAATAACAGGGAAGCTTCTTCGATTTTGTAGGAGGTAATCTTTTACAGGGGGTAAATTCTTTTGAGGTAAACTATATATTACGCTATGTGTGTACGTTAAAGCACTTTTAAATTTTGTGAAGCACCATTGTACCATCATTGTGTTTATTTATATGTTTGTGCTCAATGAAATAATTGGTTTGCATTAACTACACAGAAGAATTTACCTTTGAATTAACACTGAAAAAAAATTTTGCCAGCATAATTGCAAGCAAAATTCACAAACGACACCAAGTGTGTAAGACGAAGTGGGATGTTAAAATTACAACAATGGCTATCAGGTGTACTGAAAACAGCTCATTGCGTTAATGCATGCATTGCTGGTCAAGCACAATGGTGATGCTATGCTACATGACATTTGAAGTGTGGACGGAAGTTATCCAATTACTACAAAAATTTACAGAAGTAGTGTAACAGACTGAAGTGCCACAGACTGCCTCTATAACTTCCTCAGAACTGTTGTACTATAGAGCTAGTAAGTCTTAATCTTCTTCCAAAAACATATCATTGCACAAAGCCAAATTTGTAAATAACATTCCACATTGTTAAAAAAGTATTGTCAATGGCACTTTGCCTAACGTTGTAACAAATGGTGTTTGAAACTGCAAATTTGACTGCTATTGAGCTAGCGGTTTCAGAAAAGAAATTCTCTGGGCAAAATTTTAAAAATTTGACAGTCATTTAGTTGAACAAGTCATCGTTGATGACACAGTCCCCACTTGTTAATGGGTACTTTGATTACATGTCCTCAGAGAGGATAGAGTCCTCTTCATTAATTAGGTCTGTGATAAAAATACTTTGATACAGATGGCGCTCAATGGCCAAGAATGAGTTCCATGGTGATGAAAACATAAAACCAACGTAGGCAACTATCCTAAAGTTCATAAAATGAGTCAACTAGGAATTAATCAACAGGATGTTGTAAAACATTTTTGCATACAATCCTAACACGTAACAGATTATCACAGGTACCATATTTCATAAAGTTTGATGCAGTATTTACAACACTATGAGATCAAAATCTGTATCAAGTTTCATCAAATTTGACGTTGTATTAATTTGTGGCTATATCACTCTAATTAGGAAAGTTCATTACTTATGCAATTACAAATTAATTAAAATGACACTGATAAATGTCTTTTTCACTGTTAAAGCAATGTGAGCTTAACATCTGTACAAAATTTCATGAATTTGATGCAGTATTTCTTGACTTACGAAACTTCAATAATTGACATGTTACTGCTACATGACGTGAAAAACAAATTGACGAGCATATGTATGAAATAGGTCAATGTCCTTGTACCAGCTTTGAATGATACTGGTGGAAATATGTCTGACTTATGGCTCTGTACATTTGAAAATTGTAACAAAATCACCGCCATGCAGCGATATTTGATCTTACTGTTTAAAAAATCAACACGTATATGTATAATGTAAGTCAAAGTCCATGTACCAACTTCGAATAAGATCAGTTGAGACTTGCCAGAGTTATGGCTCACGACATGAAACAACCATAACAAAATTACTACCATGTGGCCATATTGGACCATCTCGTGAAACAAATCGACATACATATGTATAAATAAGTCAATGTCCTTGTACCAACTTTGAATAAATTCGCTTGATACAAGTCTGAGTTATGGTTCCGGACATGAAAAAATCGGAAAAAAAATGGCCCCACTGCGGCCATATTTGATTGTATCACAAAACAAATCAATGCGCATATGTATGACATAGGTCAATGTCCTTGTACCAACTTTGAATAAAATCGGTTGAAACATGTCTGAGTTATGGCTCTGTATATAAAAAAATTGTAATAATATGGCCGCCCGGTGGCCATATTGGATCGTATCACAAAACAAATCGATGTACATATCTATGGCATTGGTCAATGTCCTTGTACCAACTTTGAATAAAATCGGTTGAAACATGTCTGAGTTCTGGCTCTATACATGAAAAAATCGTAATAAAATGGCCGCCTGGCGGCCATATTGGATCGTATCACAAAAAAAATCAATGTACATATTTATGACATTGGTCAATGTCCTTGTACCAATTTTGAATAAAATCGGTTGAAACATGTCTGAGTTATGGCTCTATACATGAAAAAATTGTAATAAAATGGCCGCCTGGTGGCCATATTGGATCGTATCACAAAAAAATCAATGTACATATCTATGACATTGGTCAATGTCCTTGTACTAACTTTGAATAAAATCGGTTGAAACATGTCTGAGTTATGGCTCTATACATGAAAAAATTGTAATAAAATGGCCGCCTGGTGGCCATATTGGATCGTATCACAAAACAAATCGACGTGCATCTGTATGACATATGAAGTAATCCTTGTACCAAGTTTCAATGAAATCGCTCCTTGCATCTCTGAGATATCTGCGTGAACGGACGGACGGACGCACGCACGCACGCACGCACGCACAGACATGACGAAACCTATAAGTCCCCCCGGACGGTGTCCGGGGGGACTAATAACAATGTCATTCATGGTCACCTATAAGCTAAATTTTAGTGCTATAATCCAAGATATTAAAAAGCAACTTTTTGACCAAAGTTGTCAAAAGTGGCATAAAAATATTTTTTAATATGCGCTAATTTGAATTAATCAGTAGTGAGTCATTTCTTAACCTTCCCAAGAAAGTTGTGGTGTAAGCTATTGAGTAATTACTTTATAAGAGATGAAGTGGCTTTGACCACACATGGGAAAATTAGCCCAAAACTTTGTTTAAGCAAACATTATCATTATGTGAATGAATCTGAATGTGTTCAAAGGTCAGGGCAACTTAATTTGAAGCTATAAGATAAGTGAGAAAAGCATTTTTTAAATTTTACGTCTGGAAAACAACTTATTTAATTTCATGTCAGGAAAACAAAATCATTTGTGAATCATTTTCTAATTTGAAAAACCAAAGATTGGCATCCTGGGTTGGTGATTTTGTAAGTTTTAATTAATTTTTGACCATTGTCACATTTTAGATTGAGGTGTAAACTCATTGACATATTTCAGGACATGTGCATCTGAATGAATCCTATCTTACCCTAGTACATCTTATTTTACAACAAATAGTGAGTTCATAAATGCAACAGTTCTCAAGGTTTTGCAGAAAGATAGACATATATACACATACATGCACTGTTATATTCATGCAGATTTTATATGATTCCTATCTCTATCACTGTCAAAGTAAATATAGCAAATTGAAGCTCAAAATTTGTTTTCAATAGTATTGGTAATATGTCGTGTTAGATGTGAAGGTACAGCTGTATGCCTTATTGTGGGAACATTGTCTGCAAAATAACGTAAAGCCTGTGCACTTGAAGCTAGGTATGAATTTTTTTACACATGGACTGTTAACTGTTGGAACTTACCAGAATGTTTGCTGGCTTCAGGTCTTGATGGACAATCTTATTGGTGTGCAGATACTGCAATCCAAGTGCCACTTGATACGCAACATAACCATTTGCCTTTAACTTCAACTGCAACAATTTAGTAACATAAGAAGAGTAAATTATCATTAAATTATCAACATTTTCATAGTTTCATATCAGCGAATTGGTGTGTGGGATTCTATTAACCCTTTGAGCGCCAAAGTCAACTTTTGTCACCCTTAGAAAATATGCTCCAGTCAAATTGTTTTCAGATTTTTGTCAAAATTTTGATAACAAACTGTAGCCGATGAAAAGCGACGTCCATTTTGTCCAAAATTATCAAAAATTACAGAAAAATTTATAAAAATTGGTAAAAATGTTTCACTAAAATTTTGTTGGGAACAATGACAGCACTCAAAGGATTAATAATCTTACGTACTGTGCAAGTTTAATTTACTGTTGGACTATTTTAATCAGCGTTTATTGTTATATATATTTCAAGTCTTTGATTACAATATTATGGACATTGATGATTTCAAAATATTCATTCATTCATTCATTTTATTGCCATATTATTATGCATCAAATACACATCTAATGCCACAAAAAGGCAATGAGAAAAAGAGAATTTGCAAATGGTACATTGGCAATATGGAGCTAGAAATGAATGAATATGAATGATTTCAAAATATATTATTATTGTCATCATTACTGTCATTGTTGTTGTTGTTTTTATAACTTATTGATAAGAAACAGGATGAATAGGGTATATCCCTTTGCACAACTCAACCCACTTGTTCAGATATTTGTATGTTTTGTACCAGTGTACGAGAGGCTGGCCTGCCTTTGATTTGTTTGAAATATTTCGACCAGATTGGGGAGAGTATTTCTCACACATATGATCATTTTATTATGGAGTCCATCATTAAAAGAAAATGACACATATCCCTTAGGATGATATTTATTTTGATATGGCTGAGGCTGTACACAGTGTTTTAGTCCTGAAGACCATGGAACCATTTTCTTACCTTTGGTTTCTCATCCGCATGGTGTAACAATTCATTTAGGTTGTCCCCGTAGATATACTGATTCACCATATAAAACCTCACCTTGGTTATGAAGACACCAAGGAGAGCCACAATATTAGGATGTCGCAGTTTTCTGGAAAGTAAGGAAAATTTACCATAATTATGAATTACATACATTTTGTTTCTTTCAAGTTATAACTATGTGAAACATGCATAAGATTTATCCACTGTGATCAAGAAATGCATAATAAAAGGTTGCACTTTCAAAGAGTTGTATTATTTAATATTGAAAGCAATTGTTGAAAGAAATATTGAAAAGAAATGCTGAGAACAATTTACAGGGAATGGAGCTAGATGAAGCGTAGGGACTAACAAACAGATATTTCTGAACCAGTGAGGTAATACCTACTGAGAACACAATAAAATTGGCATGTTTTCTTTCTTTTGATTCATACTATATAATTTCAAACATGCAATGGATGATGCAAAAGATTACAGGTTCAGAAAAGCCAGAGAAATCTACAACAAAGCAAATATCATAGCAATCTGGCCAGTAATTCATGAATTGGTCAATTTCACATCTGGTTTCATGATACAATACACATCGTTCTCATACAATGAGCTCTATGAAACAAAGACAGTAAATTGTTATATTCTAGAACCAACCTGGCAATTTCCACTTCTTGTGGAACCTCAGAGAGCTTCAGAGGGACTTCTTTAATCGACACCAAAGTGCCTTTCCACTTCCCCTTCCAAACTGTACCAAAGGAACCAGCACCTATCTCCTCGTCAAATGTCATATCTTCCTTGTTCATTTTGATGTCAGCTGCAGCAAACATGATAGATTATGAAGCGCTTAAGTTTAATTGTACGAATTTAATGTTATATCTGCCACACCCCATGAAAAGGGAAATCAAATTTCTGGTTTTGATGATATATGCAAGACATAACATGAAAAAAAGAAATCTGAAATTCAAAATACATAACTAAAGCATGTAGCATACAATAGAATTACAAAGATTACAACCAGGTAGGAGTTAGTATTTTAGCTCTACTTTTGTGGTTTCATGTCTTCAAAAGTCTATTCTATTGGTCAGAATTTTGAAAATGCTGGAACCTACGCCAACAAAACATACCATCAAAGTAACTTGTAAACAGAATGGAAAAAGAAAACCGTGATATATTTTCTTGGTGCATTTTGTTTGTCAAAAAAATTTATACTTTTCCTTGAATATTCCAAATGTTCAGACAACGCTACTGCATTTGGATATTACTGTACTGTTGTTTCAAGATGGAAAGGAGACACTGCACATAACTGCAGTTTTCCTATCCTCACGTTTATTACAATAGCAAAACTATAATTTGATGAATGCTTTTGTTCACGAATCAATCGACTTACCACTGACTTTGATAATGCTGACAACTTCAACGCTTGACGATTTCTCTCGCCTACCCTTGTACTTTACCACACAGTGGTAACAACCCTCTTCTTCCACATGGATGACAGACAGATCTTTTCCGCTTGTAAACTCCTCATCGTTCAGGAACCATGTGTAATCCACACCTTTTCCATGGTTCAAAGTTACACAACCGATGGCAAATTCACCATTTTCCTTGTCTCTGCCACTCACTTCGTCTGGACCATGAATAATCTCTTCTGTATACAGAGAAACGTTGTTTTTCAATAATTCTTTATCGATATGTACTATGCATAATACTCTCAATTTTGTCAACCAAACACACAAAAAGATGATAGCCTAAGTGACGGATCTGAGCAAACATCTAGAGCATGCTGATGAATTCTAACCTTCCCACCTCGACATCCTCAGTGGAGTTCCACTTTATCATTCAAAATGGTGAATGCACTACCATTTTGAGGGGAAAAAGGTCGAAGAAGCACAATAAATACTGTGATTATCTGAAATTAATGTGTCAATATCAATGAGTATACATGCATGCATACATCATAAAGGCTTCGAATATACAATTGCATTTACATTTTCATAATTATAATGACATACTAAGCTTTGCTTGATTTCATATACATCTTTGAAATTTCTACTCTCAGTATGAAAGCAGCTTCAAGTATCTGGCAATCTTGCACTTCCCCATAAGTTACTACATTAATGTCCATGAATTTACCCTATTCCATGAATTCCTTCATGGGTATAGGGTAGAATATGTGAGTTAATTGGAAGATATCTAACAAAAAGATACATGACTCATAGGTTTTTAATTTCAAAAGAATCATCTATGAATTCTTACTGTAACGTTAATTTCAAAGAGACTGGGTCAAATAAATTTCTATGGAATCACCCATTAAATCCTACATATAATCATACCAACCTCCCTTATTTAGGGTCCTCTTCAGCTCAGGGAATGTAACAGTGTCATCCTCTGAATACATCAGCACTTGCTCTGTAAATGCAAATACAGGGTGAGAGCAGTTATTTTATATTTGTTTGAAATACATCAAACAAGATCATGTTGCATGACATGAAATTTTTTCACCAAGACAGTTATTGAAGATGGGTGCACCTACACATGCAGCTACATGTAATATGCTTATCAATTGTGATCTTTTCAATCACAATTTCACTATTCTGTAGCCGTGTACACAGATTAAGTAATTGCGATCGTTACATTGTCGTAGACTGAAAGATCAGTCGCTCAACGGCACTCTTTGCTCAAGAGCGCCCTCAAGCAACGGATCTTTCAGTTTAGGTGTGTTGATGTAAATCATAGATGCATATACTGTTGGTATGGCATAGTTACTTCAAAATAGATGCAAATATGTTTGTCTTCCTTTACATCAGCACATCACATACTTTTCTTGTAAAGGAATTAGTATATTTATACATGTACAGTAACAATGTGTGCTACTAAATGTACTTGAATGGAGTGTATCTCCTCCATTACTTTCTTATCAAAGTTTCTCAATGGCTCTAGACTTACTTACACATGCTAAAATTTCAAAAGATGTCGCTTTGATGGGGTTTATTCAAATCCTTTCAACCAAAGTCCATTAAGTGGTACTTTTCACTGATTGAAAATGGGTGAAAAGCCAAAATGTAATACTGGAAAAGTGCAAAGAGAATCTTTCCTTTGTGGCAATGATGGAACATAAATTTTCCTATGCCTTAAAAGCTTTGGATTTTTCGCACAGATTTCAGTGCAAACTTCTCTTCATAGTTAAAAACTTGTTTCAATATTCCAGTTTTGTGAAATTATTATGCAAGCAGCAACAACTGCATCTTTCTTAAACATTTTCATTTCTTACACTTTTTATTTATCATTTCTTTGTAAGATCTTCTGATACAGACAACAGCACCTCACCTCCAACTTGAATCTGATTGACTTGCCATCCATAACTGATAGGTTCATAAATATCCTCTTCAACATCTGCATTAAGATGTTCTTTATCATACTTGAGACAGCTGGCCCTGCCCTTCAGCAGAACTTCCTCTTTCTTGCCAAGTCTTCTGTACCAAATATTAATGTATTCTGACGATGGAAAGTCAATGGCTATTGTACACTGCCAGGTCATTCAAAATATTTCATGTGGAATGGCAAGATAACTATCAAACTATTTCACTTCTTTTAAGGTGGTAGAATTGCACCTCGAGGACAGAAATTCGGACTTAAACTTTTACAATCTTTTCTGGTCTATTACTTGTGAGGGCTCATTTTAAAGCTCTTGGATAAAAAATTTCGCCTAAGTTTTTAAAAAAATCTGAAATTTATTTTTCTCCATACCATAGAGTTAACACAGGGATGGCGGCCATTTTGAATTTCTAATATCGGTAAATCTTGGGTAATTTGTTTCTCCAGTCCTAAAATGTGCACGGTGATCCTTGAGTTTTATGCTTGATTTTGAAAGAGTATGGTTGAAAGATTCCTCGAGGAAAGTTTAAGTACAAAAGATAAAGTTTAAACAAAAGTTTAAGTCTTTCACTTTCGAGGCACAATTACTACCTTAAGAATAAGTAGCAGTAACAGTAATGTTTTTTGACAATGAAAAGTATATGCATACAGTTACTGCTAGGTCATTCAAAGTATAACATATTGAATGGCAAAATAACCATTTCAGTTCTTTTCAGGAAAAAATAACTCACCAGACTTTCCATCTTTCTTTATCAGTTGTGTTTTCTCTTGGGCGTCCTGAAAGAATAAATATCTGTAAGATGTTTGCTCTCCAGTCTTCTTTGCAAAATAACCATGACAACAGAATTTGTACAAAGATTTGGTCACCATGAATAGTTATTTTTGCACTATCATAAATCATTTTTTTAATTCATTTGGTTAATTAAAGGGATCATTATCAACTCTTGACATCATGTTTATAAACATGTAACTTTTATAATCAATATATACTCACTGAGGGCTCCACAACATCCTCATCATCATCATATTCATCATCAACGTTCCCAACAGAATGCTCCGATTTTGTAACTTTACCAGCTTCCTCTCGGCTGTCATTCCGTGTATACTTTTGATCTACGTAGCGGTACTCTGAAATTATGAATGAACAAGGGATTCACAAAATTTTTTATATTGACGTTTGACCATTCATAAATTTTATTCTGTACAATTGCCACTGTTTTGATACAAATGCAGGAAAACTAAATTATTCCATTAAGTGGGAGTACAGATGCACATGTGATCCCTGCTCCTAATTTGAACTTGGAAAATTCGCTGCAAATAGTTTGCGCCATTTTCAAACTCTGTTAAAACGTTTGCTTGGCTGAAATGAAACATATCCATTTCATTCTTATCTTCCGTTCACATGCTTACCCCTTGGTTGTGAATTATAGAGTGAATCATACAAGTCATCCAACAACCTAGATGACTGAAATTGGTCTGGGTCTCCATATTCCCGAGAAGATTTCCAATCTGTTGATGAAGGTGCATTGTTTTTCTTGTATCTCATATCTGGTGTTCCATCAACATTTTGTTTCTGCAGCAGTTTTCGATTTTCTGAGCATCTCATGTCTCGTGATCCATCGAGATTCAGTCGGGCTCCAGTGAAAGTATCCTTTGGTAGCATTGCTCGGTTCTCCTTCAGCCTCATGTCAGACGAACTTGGTTTTTGGGCTGGCTTCCTATACTCCGGTATTGTCTTCGGTTGGCTCACTCTCACAGCTTCCTTGTTTTGTTTATATCTCATATCTGGTGTTCCATCTTTCTTTGTTGGTCCACCAGTAACTGGGTGACTTGGTATGAGCTCTCTGTTGACTTTCAGTCGCATATCGCTGGAGTAAGAGCTTACTGCTGGTGGTATGTATGTTGGTGTGGTGTCAATCCGTGGTGCAGGTGAAGGTGATGGCGATGCGAATGAAGATTTGTTACTGCTGTATCTCATATCATAACCACCACTGACGGTCCTACCAGGTGAAAGGTAGGCTTGTCGATTTTCGCTGAAACGCATGTCTGGAGTACCATCGCTTTTAAATCGGGGCATTTTAGAGCAGCTGAAAAAAGTGGCAAGGAGAAATAGCTCTTAAAAACAAGGATGCATATTTCTTAACACTTCATTGAACAAAGAGCAGATCAAAGGCTGATTTACTTTAAAATAATCACTTTGAGCTTGATTACTTGTAGATGTTAAAATTACACTACGTGATAAATGTTTTTTGAAAACTAAGTTAAGAACTAACTAGCATTACATGGTATATGTAAATTGGTACCATGTCTCAGTCAACAATTAATACAGCAAGATGCTTCTGCCTTTATACAGTTCACATATTATCAACTTGTTCATCAAAATCAAATTTGTTTTGTCAACTGGAAGAATAACTGTCCATCAATGAAGGAAACATGAAACATAGGGCCAATGTCCCTGAAGCTACTATAGACATGGATACAAAATTAAGTATTTCCTAAATGTATGAAATTATCTCACTAAGGTCATCCTAGGGACCTGTATAGCAAATGTCAAAGCTGTCTGACCAGCGGTTTTGAAAAACCAAGCGACTTAACAGTCGACAAAGCTGCGCTGTGTTATGTAGAGAATAACTTTTTGTGACACATGTGTTGATGACGAATGTGGATATCTTTGATATCTCATTTCAGAAGAGCCTATCCAAAAATGGCAAAATTAGCTGCAAAGATACAAAAATTGAAGATTTCATCATAATTTCAATATACTACATTAAGATAAACCCTAGGAACCTGTATACCAAATATCAAAGCTATCAGATGAGTAACTTTTTGAGAAACAATGATTTTGACCAAAAAAGGGAAAAATTGACCCCCCAAAAAATATAAAAATTGAAGATTTCAGCAAAATTTCAATATATCACACTAAGATACAAAATATCAAAGCTATCAGACAAGTACTTTTTGAGAGACAATTTTTTGACCAAAAATGGCAAAAATTGTGCTAAAAATACAAAACTGCAGATTTCATCATAATTTCAATACATCACATTTTGATCATTCCTATGAACCTGTATACAAAATGTCAAAGCTGTCAGACAAGCGGTTTTGATGAAATAAATTTTTGACCAAAAATGACCAAAAAAATCCTTAAAAATACAAATTTGCATATTTCAACATAATTTGAACAAATCTAAGTTGGGTCATCCCTAGGGACCTGTATACTAATATCAAAGCTGTCTGACCAGCGGTTATGAAGATTTTTTTACCAAAAACGCCTTTTTTGCATTAATTTGCATGTTTTCAACAATATCAAAAAATAAAAAAGATAGTTTCTCATAATCATATTTTGCATCCACACAACAAATATAAAATCTGTAAGTACTGCAGTTCTCAAGATATTTGAGTGGACAGATATCCTCACAAACGGACATATATACATACATACATACATACATACATACATACATACATACATACATACATATATACAAACCAGTGTTTTTCTTAAGGCCCGTACCGGGGTTCCCCAGTCATTTCACCGGGGTTCCCCTTGGTATATCAATGCAATCAGATAAGGGGACAGTAGAAATGTTACCATGGTTCCCAAATCATTTACCGATGTTCCCTAACCTTAGCAAAAACACTGCATGATAAATACATACAGACTGACGACCGAAGCGGGACGGATACCCATCCCAATAGCTTCTATAGACTATAGTCTATAGTAGCTAAAAATGAATCGATTTGAAGAGAGTTCTTGATCTACTGAGAGAGTGCTTTAATTGTGGGTTAAGCAACCAAAAGAACATCGATAGTTTAAGAGCGAAGATTAATAAGTATCACTACTATGTTGTGGTTCAAAAAGTAGATGCGTCATGAATATATTAATATTTTACCTAGAACTGAAATGATCATTGATGTCATATTCGAATTCATTGATAGCAGAGAGCCGGACAAACGAGCAGTTGCGCATGCGTACCCACTTTTGCACGTCAGGGGAAAATCTAATCTATTATGCTAATTTGATGTTAATCCTGAATTAACTTTTTGGCGGGAGTAATACACCCTTGGCATGACCTGCCATAAAATGCTTAGGCCAAACATGGTCTTACATGAAGCAATCCAGGTACAGTGTTGCTTCCGGGAAGCGCTGTTTTTTATGCCTGCAGCTAGCAGCTGGCCTCTAATGGACGGCGCGCCGCGCCGCAGGCGCTAACATACACGCGGTACGCACAGAGACCTGCTAGCAGGACCATACTTGTGTATGCTTTTCCTACTCTGCATCAAGTTTGTGTTTTAAAGATACGGCGGGCACTCCGCTTGAGTCATTCCGAATTCCGTGTGATTTTAAAGTTTAACCATGACTACTTTCACTATCTCCCGCCAATTCACAAGAAATGCGTGCGGGGTCACGACCCGCAGGCGAATTCAGTTCTTTCGTTTTCACTTTACGTGAGACTGGCCCTAGTCGCTTGCGTGGTTTTTCTCGGGCGTATGCAGCAGTTACTGGCTGGTCGAGCGTTTACCCCCACGATCTACTCGACAGTCAGCCAGAATATACTGTTTGATTTTACTGTCGCGATATCAATATGCCCACAGACTATGGGCATGTCTACTGTACTTGTTCACACGTCCCTTTCATTTCAACGTGTTTGTCAACACAACAGACATATGAGAAAAGGATGATGAATTTTTCTACTTACATTCACAACAGGCAAGCCTATAGCGTGACAAAGGATAAAGCAAACTGCAAAGTACAGTTGATATGACCAGGTCCTGATTGGATTGTTTGGAAGCGCGGGAAACGCACGAGAACGTCAACAGTTGTGAGCTTTCTGCTGTTCGCTGTCGACACCGGCCAACTGGCGTGCAGAAACAGTGTGGTATAGTTTCATAGAAAGTGCGGGCCCTGTTGCATGGTTGGATTACGCTGACGTCATCGGGAAAAACCATGTTCTAAGTCCGTGGGGCATTTCCGTTGAGAATCCCAATGGAATTGCCCGCGACCTCCTTATGTCATAGTATCTAGGGAAGCGTCATTATTGTAAATACGAGTGGCCTGCAGAAAATCGGAGCAATGCTGCCACGAGCAAAATTATGACTTAACTGTAATGCAAAATATCTCTACAACATGATCCCGCCTTCGTTTTAATAAACACTAGTCTGATATAAATTCGCGATGAATTACGAGATTAAAGCCTCTGTAGCTGTAACTCTTGAAATTTGTTGTCCTGAAAAAAGGCTTTCTATTTTCTCTGGTTTTCTTTAAATTCTACAAATTTAAAAGATATACTTTTACTACTGAAAATTGGACAAGTATAATTAAATTTTAACCTTTATTTTGTTTCCCCGCCATTTTTAAAAACTGATAATATTACAAAAGAAACATATATAATGTCCCTGTGGAAAACGGTCAGCACTACGCATTATATTGGACTACTCTGTTGTTTCTGTGAAGATTCTAATGCATATATATGCACGACACGGCGTACAGTGTTTTTGCTGTATTTGCATGAGGGCGCCATTTTACGTTTGGGCAAACGTTTATTATTTATCTTGCTCAAAATTGCAAATGCAGTCCCAGTGGACAGTTTATTATACTTGTTTAAACACCCCTTAATGAGTACATTCCCAAGAACTTGTTTTAGTTTGGAAGTAATATCACAGAAAATAATGCTAAAATATATAGCTATTAGGCCTTTAAAAGTTGGAAAGGAAAATAAAAGCTGTTCGTAACTGCAGTGTAAGCTTACCCCTAGTGCAATTTGAAAATTTTCTTTGTTTTCTCGTGGTGTATTCCGCCACCGCCTATAAATTCTTTACACTTCCCATAGTCATGGTCCCCTCCAAAAGGTTTCCCCACAGCAATCTGCCCTACTGCAAAAGTTCCTATTGCCATATGTTTTTCCTTGCCCACCGGGAACGATAACAACTTTTAAAATCATTTTCCTTGTCCGCCCGCTAGACTTTTATGAGTCGGCGACAGAGCAATAACAAGGGGTTTCCGCCGTTATGAAAACATCACATTAAAGATTGTGAGAGAAATTTCATACAGAAGACAAAAACAAATGACAACTGATGACGGTGATATTTAATACCTTCCGGCTTTTACTATGGTGAATGTAAAGAGATGTGAAGACATGCTAATCAAAAGTCAATCACTAGAGATCCCCCCTGTAGGTATGTCAATGGACCATCCCTATTGTGCTATCCTAAATCTCAGGTTACGAAGCATGCTATGGATGACCCATCCATAGCATGCTTTCCTGTTAAAATCTCAGATTACGACTTGGATGATTATTTCCAAACTTTGTTAAAGCTTCGAACGTTCATAGATAGAAGGACAACGTCAACGAGACTTCCACCCTTCATTCGGAATTTTCACTGCTCGGACGTTGTGGTCTTTTGTGGCAATGAACTCCCCTCTTCCAAATTTGCCTGCCCCGCCGCTGTTTATTTATTCTAATGAGTATTTAGTCACTCCTTCCGAAGTTCCATATGTAACATTTGCAAGAGCTGTTTTCCCGCCAAGAAGATTGCCTATCGCTGGAGTGACGGGCAGTCTTGTAGGTACACGTACGCGTCATCAGTGGCCGTCCTGCACATCGTGTACGTAACCCCAAGCTTTACAGCGACTGTTTTGCTTCGCATCTCAAAGCTTTAATAGATCACATCCAATTCGGTAGGATCCCTAGGGAAGGATTCTTTTATCGCAGGGACTTGCCCTGCATTCTGTGAAGTCATTAGACTCTGAGTATCCAGCCCTTCTATTCAAAACTAATATTATGATGAAGAGTAAATACTGGTCTTGACCCTTTTCGTCACTTTCAGTCTCCGTCCAGAGGCCGAAAGCGACAAATAGGGTCAAGGTTAGGTAGATACAAGTAGGTTGGGGCCCCTTCATCTAGTTCATCACCAGCCACTCTACCGTTACAGTAATATAGAGTGGCCCAGCCCAATCTGATTAAAATCTGATGTAGACACGGGTCGGTCTTTTACCACAGGCGCTCCTTAGCTGGGTAGTCTGCTAAGTATATCGATTTTCGGATCGATCTATTGATTCTGAAGTCGAAATGCCCGCCACTGCAACCTAAATACTTAGGTTGCAGTGGCGGGCATATCGACTACGGGATCAATAGATCGATCCGAAAATCAATATACTTAGCAGACTACCCAGCTAAGGAGCGCCTGTGTCTTTTACACGATCGTATCGCGATCTTAATTTCTGCCATCCAATTTTAGGGAGCCGTCATTATTTACGGCCTGGGGGGAGTCGAAGGAATTTCATAGGAAACTGACATTTCGAGTAACTCCTCCCCTTGCCTACCATGATGACAATGAAATGCTCTTTTGACCCCGTGTTTTTTCTACCCAGTACAACAATTCATGGCGCCTCATTGTATTGGCATTTTAACCCATAATATTGTAGCACAAGGATTTTTGGTATCAGTATTTTCGGTTTACACTTACGACTTGCTCCCCCCCCCCCGCCAAAATTAAAGGAAAGTTTTAGTGTTTGTGAGAAGTTGCTCGGAGTACACATGTATCACAGTCAACGACAAATTTAGAGGTCATCGTGTGTCCCAGCCGGCGTACGTGATGAACCCTCCCTCACACAGGGAATTCAATTACATTTTTGTAGTGCCGAAGAGAAGATGACGAAAGGAGTGCCGCAAAACGCGGATTTTCGCAGAATAACTTGAAAAACTCTTGCTGGGGATCCCTAGCCCTGCCGCAGACTAGCTCATTGCCTGTGGCCCTTCCACTCCCTAACTGTTTGTGTAATACAAACAGACTGTTTGTCTGATACAAACAGTCTGGAGTAGCAGGTCTGCGGATCCCGTATCTTGAAGAACTTTTGCCACTCTACACACACGTGCATCAGGAAAACAATAGGAGTTAACGACAGGACTCTGTTACAGCTACTCATCCTCGCTTGCCAAGGTTTCCCTTTTAGGCATCTCGGTGCTTCCCAAAATGTGTTCGTGGGAGACTATAGTCGAGCTGCGACCGTGCGAGCGGACGATGATACCTACTGTCCGTAATGCACGAGGAACCGAAGACCATATTAGGCCTAGATCTATATGGAGGTGTATGTTTTCTGGTATTTCAAGAAATTTACACCGGACGGTCGTGGGAGTGTTCAGTCAAAAGTGGGCTGTCTCGAGCCTGTATCTCTTACTGATCTTGTTAGAATAAAACCATCGCACTTTGTTTAATGCTCAATAGCCTACAAAGTACTTGCTTAAGACATGTTACGTAAAAGTGACATTCTTCTTGTTATTTGCCACCAGTAGTTGCAGCCATAATATCCTCTACCGTGGCCGAAAACGACACTATCCCTCTTCAGATGCTGTAAATTCCTTCTTCCGCTTTGACCTGGCTCTTCAGATCGTTATTTGCTTCTCAGATTTGACCTGCGCACTTCAGATAGTAACTTGCAATAATTCATCAAAAAGCTTGTGTAAACTTCATCTCCAGAAAACTGTCTTTTTTTCATGTCTGACTTCCCGAGTCCTGTTGTACAGTTGAACCCCCTGATTTCCATCGACCATCCCCGTAAACAATGAAGGCCCTCTAAATTGGAATTACGAAGTGCCAATTTCTAATTCAATTTGCAGTTATAATAGTGCTACTAGAGTTGACTTTTCGTCATTAAAGTTGTTGTGTCTAACTGAGAAATACCAGCACCTTGTATGTGGCAATTTACCCAATTCGTAATTCCTCATCATATTTATCGAGTTAAAATGAGGTTGGCCGATAAAGATACCTCGCTGAACGTGTTATTCTTAATTCAGAAATACAGTACCAGGAAAGAACATTAAAAATCAAAATTTAGTCCAATTTTAATCTAAATGATCATGTGAACCGATGAAATAATGAAATTTGTCCTTATTTTGAATGTCATTCTTTGATTTTAGGGTGAAAATAATGGTTGGCCGAATAATGTCACGGATTAGATTTGAGGAAGAAAATTACAATCTGACGAGCGCAGAGGAAATTGCAAATTGAAGAGAGATGGTGTTCTTTTCGGCCACGGTAATCCTCTGTTTGCACTCCGCTTCATCGTGTAGGTCTTTCCTGTTTTGTTTAATTTTTCTTTAACAAGCAATAGACACGTATTAACTCCAGCTTTCCCGCCAAAATGGGTCGCAATTTTCTTGGACATTCAGCTTTTCGTACTGAGGCACGACTTAGTAGTTTGAGTACTCATGTTTAGACAATTTCAAACCGGCCACACTTGCAAGCTCTCCAAAAGGTATACATATATGAAGTGTTTAGCACTAAATGTAATATATTTCCATACTGTTGGCATCGTCACGTACTGGTTAGCAGATTGCAACTTGCATATTGGCCATCTCACCGTAGAGCTACATTATTGCTGCTAGATAAACAAGAAAGAACAGTACAATTGCGTTTCAGTAAATAATTGTACGTAATGTAATAGTTACTGCACATGATCCACAATCCAGTCTCATTTCTTAATAATGAATCGATGGATTGTAAATGATTTTATGTATAAATACTCCAAACATTAATTTATTCACTGCATCATAGGCGATCTATTTTAAAAGCTGATATTTGTTGATTCTTAATCACTTGTGAACACTGTAAGTGTCAATATAAATTAAACTCATATAAGCGAGGAAAAAAACGACGTTGAGAAAAACAAGTATTTGAAACTTTAACTAAAGACGTAAACTTTTGCTCAAACCTTACTCAAGCAAATTTTCAACCATTCTCTTTTAAAAGCGAGAATAAAAATCGGGGGTCATGTGCGAATTTTATAATTAGACAACTCACTTTACCGATATTCGAAATTAAAATTGGCCAGCATGCGTTAACTCTATGGGTATAAATAAATTTTTGATTGTCATAAACATCAGCCGGTGAAAACTGTATTTACTTATGAGATTGAAAATGGACCACAAAAGTATAGTAAAAATTCGAGAGTCCGTATGTACGTCCCCGAGTCATCAAACTGCAGTTTCCTTCCTGTACACTTGGAGCAACATATTTAATGTGATATGCCCGGTCTGTCCGTAACACAAATCATAAAGCATGTGTTTATTTTGTAAAACTACTATACCAATGCAACAGTGTAAGAAAGTCGTGACTGGCCTTTAGGTTGAAATCATCTTCTTCAGAATATTATTGAATATGTCTCGTGTTTGGCGAACATTCAAAACGAATCTAGTCTTACTGTGAGACGATTGTTGAATATTTATAAGCCCGTTTAACATTATTGTAATGTTTGTTATTGTTGAAAAGTTGATTTTTTTTCTGGCAAACGCGGCACATGAAGAAATTTGCAGACTCTACCTTTCATGGTATGCAATATGATATTGTCCATGCGATACAGACTATATGTCACGCAGTATATCATTCAAAGTGGATCTCAGCAACACTATGCTGTTCACTGACTAGACTTTCAATGTCGGGCAGTATGTCATCCATGGTGGATCTCTGCTCTGCTTGCACAAATATCATAGGCAACACCTTCTTCACAGAGGCATCTCTGATGTCACAAAATGACGGGTAGCGATCGGTCAGTATCTTCGTCATCATTTCGGCCACCCCTAGCCCGTGCCAGACCATTTTCCTACAGTACACTTCATACAGTACACATCCGAAGCTGTACACATCAACGCAAGGTTTGGATTTCATTGAACTGCCCTCCAGGCTCTCTCTTGCACAGTAGGTTAGGGTACCCTGAAAAATGGAATTTCCAGTGGAGACGGCCGAGGCCAACGTTTCTCTCTGCTTTGCCAAACCAAAGTCACATATATAAGTCTTTATGCTCCTTGTCTCAACCTGTGTGCGATGAAAAGTTAATAAAACACATTTCTTTTAGTAATTATAATTATAAATCACGTTGATAGAACAGTGTTAACAAAACTTAACATGGTAATAGTAAAAGCTAAGTTTAAAACGATTGGAACTAATTTGGGATAATTGGATGATGAAGTAATGTCTTTAAAATCTGCGAATGTAAGCACATCTGTTTTTCTGTTTACGTTACACACTTGTTTTTATGAGTTATTTGTAATATCGCAACATTCAGCTTTAGGGCACCTAACATTTTTGAGAAATTTGAAAAATATGGAGATCCAATTATCCCAAATTTGTTCCAATCGCGTTTTTTATGCTTTTTCACGTAACAAACCCGAATCACTGTGGTGCACAGAATAAATATTGGCTTTCAGTGGCAGTATTTACGTAAGTATTTGAGTACTTATGTTTAATTTGACTGACTTTATGCAGTCATATTTGTCGAACAATAAGACTGCCGAAATAAGACCTATATTCGGCATCAAACTTTTATAATAGTGCACATCATATTTTGGACATTTTGAAACCACTCCATGATGAGACAGCCTGTGCACGTGTGGCACTGATGTGCTCATTGCTTCCCGTGTTAGCTGTCAAGGTAAAGTGCGAACTAGTACTTACCAGAATGTTTGCTGGTTTAAGGTCTCGATGAACAATCTTATTGGCGTGTAGATACTGCAAGCCAAGTGCCACTTGATAGACAACATGGCCATTAGCATGTGACTGTAACTGAAATAATGGTATCAGAGAAATAATATCCCAAGTACACACACAAAGACAGACACAGACACAGACACAGACACACAGACACACACAGACACACAGACACACAGACACGCAGACACACACACACACACACACACATATATATATATATATATATATATATATATATATATTATACATAAGCATAGAAACCACAGAAACCTTTGGATATCCAGTCACTAGCAATTGATTTGTAACAGAGTAAAGCTCATAATGCTAGTATTTTAGGTTATGTTTGGGTCCTGTTTTCTTACGTAAATCACCGGGTTTTCAAGAGATAGACTAAGGGTAATGTTTTATTTTGGTACTGACTATGGCTGTGTGCACTGTTTGAGTTATTGAGGCGACTGAACAATCTCCATACCTTTTGTGTTTCAGGCACATGATGTAACAAGTTACTCAGGTTGTCACCATGTATAATAATAATAATAATCTTTATTACCCTTAATCATAATAATATTACAATTCAATGATGAATGTACATCTGAGTTGTGCTGTGATAAAGGGTAAATGGAAACGGAA
>LD347184.1:197007-209747 GCA_001465055.1 Ptychodera flava | reverse complement strand
GTTTTTGTTTTAATTTGTTTAGGTAATGTATTCCAATAGATGCAGCCTGTATATGATATCGAGAATTTACCCAAGGAAGTGTTGACACTTGGGACATAAAGGTTACGTATTGATTCACCAAGTAGAACTTGACCTTCGTTATACAGGCGCCGACGAGAGCCACTATGTTAGGATGGTGCAGTTTTCTAGCAAAAGATGAGTATAAGCAACCACAATTACTAATTATGTACATCTTTTTTGTGGTAACGCAATGTGGAAGATGCTTACGATTAACCAGTCACATCTTTTTGTTTGACGATCAGAACTTCTACATTTGGAAAAGCGTAAAATATTTCATATCGTGTCTTAAGGTAGTTATAGGAAGTAATATGTTAGAGGTTTAGCGGATCTGTTACTGCCAGGTACTTGAAAACTTCCGTTTTAAGACAAGTCGAACATTTACCAAACACATAATTAAACTGAACTGAAGAAGGGAACTTGCTATTTTGCTAGAACTAACCTGGCAATTTCTATTTCTTGTGGAACCTCTGGCAGCTTCAGAGGGACTTCTTTAATAGACACCAAAGTGTCTTTCCATTTCCCCTTCCACACTGTACCAAAGGAACCAGCGCCAATCTCCTCATCAAATGTCAAATCTTCCTTGTTTATTTTGATGTCAGCTGCGGAAATAACACACACCGGAAACGTTTAATCCATAAAACTGTTCAAATGTTTCATTCTATCTTCATTTTCATCCTCATTTTCAAATCTTCACATATCTGACATACCATCTTCAATGGGTATTACAAAGAGGTGAGTCGTTTATTTGACTGCAGTCATTTTTTCTCTCTCAAAAATTGGTTGTATTGGTCGGAACATTGTAGAGCATAACATACTTTCAACTCAACTTAAGACAAAATAGACAAAAAAGAGATGCCACGTTTTCTGACATTTGCCTGAATCCTTAGGCTTACCTATGCTTTGACAGCCCAAACTCCGATGTAGGGTAGAGTTGCGCTTATATACCTTTGACAATCATTTACTCTGTAATCTATTGAAGATGACTTCGAAGGACGAAAAAAGGAAAGGCTTTGTCCCTTTGATTACCTTTTGACTTCGAACATGGACATTAAAGTGCCTTTCCAGCCTCGTTCCAAACCAAATTTAAACTTCGCCTTAAACAATTTCACAGGTTTGAAGATTAAGGCTAGATTGCAGTAGCGAAATACCGTAGTTCTTGAGAGAGAGGAGATTCAGCAATATAGTGAATATTTTTTCCTCTGAGACTCGTTTCACACAGGTATATGGTTTCTTTGGAGAATTACACTAATCCACTCACCTTTAACTTTGATTAAGCTGACAATGTCAACAGCTGACGATATCTCTTCCCTGCCCTTGTACTTGACAACACAGTGATATCGACCCTCTTCTACCACACGGATGACGGACAGATCTGTGTTGTTTGTAAACTCTTCATAGTTCCAAAACCATGCATAGTTCACATCATTCCCATGGTGTGCAGTTACACAACCGATGATATACTCGCCTGTTTCTTTGTCCCTGCCACACACCTTGTCAGGCCCTAAGATGATCTCCTCTGAAAACGAAGATACATAAAATACTTGTCAAACATCGATATACACCAAAATGTGATATTTTGGTGTGGTGTAAGTTCTTCTTCCAGATTCTTCTCTAATATATATTCATTGTTCCCCTTTTTACAGAACCTCACATTGAAGTCAAAATTTTACGGTAAGGGAGTGGCGTTCTGTCACCAGGTGTGAGCAATTGCAAGCAAATCAGATTGCGTTTCAATACAAGATTGGAGAACTTCAAAGGAAGTAAGTCGTTGTTTCACTCAGCTCAGAGGAAGGAGTGGTCATTTATCCGTGTTAAAACTGTCCATCCAGTCAAAATACATTATTTCAGATTGTATATGTATTCCAAGAAATATAGCATTTCACTAATTTGAATATGATGCACAATGACGATGACACATAGCAAGATATACCCTGATGAAATATGAAATTCATTAATGAATTGGCAGTATGAAATGAAGAGAACGTTTGCCTTCAGATGTGTAATACACTATATTCTACTAAATCAGGAAGAAGAACAGGAAATTGGAAAAAACACTCCACTGATGTTACTGTCAGGGAGTGTGCTCAAATTTTTTTTTCGATTCTTCTGAGGGAGGCATGAATTCTTTAGATGAATTTCCCAGTCAACGTCTGATATGACAACGCTCTCCAAAGGGTCGGACAATCACTATTGTACCGTATGATATCATTTAACAACAAAGATAAGCCAAGATTAGATTTTCAACTATATCTGGTTGTCTTAAATAACATGTATGTTGAGTTTAAGACGACCTCTCAGTGACAATAGCCACGTATATTCTACCATAATGCATGCTTAATGCTTGCCCTGTCGTGTGGCAATGTCTACATTCGGAAAATCTCCCATTAATATCCTCAGACTTCTTACGGTGTGAAAACCATCTCCAACAACGTCTTTCGATGCACACCATGATTTTCTTTATACCAAGGAATTCAAACAAATGATCCATGTCCTGTTATAGTTGCCCATAATTTTTTCCGAGCTTTAAACTCCGAAGTACGATCGACCATCAGCATCTTGAAGATCACCCATAAAATAACCGTGGAACTCCATTACTTTCTGTGTAATCTAATCGATCAGGGCCTTGCATTGGTTTCTACGGGGTCACCAACTAAATGTTACATATATTCATACTAACCTCCCTTCTTCCTAATCTGCGTCTTTTTCAGCTCGGGGAACGCTACTGTATCATCCTCCTTTGAACACATTAACAGCAATTCCTCTGAAAACGAAAGCATGAAGATTACATTCAGGGTTTCGAGAATGGAAATAATGGGATGAGGTCTGACAATGTTCTCCTTATCACGAACTCTCAACCAATAACGTTGTACTTAGGAGAATACGCGACAGATTAACCTTGTATGACCTTTCAAAACAAACACTTTGAGGGATAATGCCCGAAATACCCATGTAATGTACATTTGTTGTTTAAATAATGTTTATGACTTGGGTACACTCTTTGTTGGCCAGATTGTACAGGAGAAGGGCCAGACCTTGAAATGGGTGATTATGAGGCCTCGATTTCATTTCAAGGATAAACAACAAATCTCTCTCATTGTGACAAATATTGAAAAGAGCAGAACAAGTCAATTTTAGTCGCAAGTCCGTTATTTTGACAAGTTGCAACTACGGCTGGAGGGTGGTAGGACACCTTTCTACATATACAAAATTGTGGATACTTTATCGACGATTCCCCACTTGTAAGTCTCAGGATATCTAATAAATGTATTATTAATAATGCATCACTCCATCTTTGGATGAGGTCGACAGGATAAGGATTACGCAAAATGTGTTCGTCTTCTCACAGCTGACATATAATTTGTGTATGTAAAACGTGCGAACATTGGTTAACAACTCACGCCATTTTCAACTTTCCAGTGGTCTGAATAATCTTTACAAACGGAACGACGGTTAAATAATTTCCATTCTACTGATTTTCACCAGCTCCTGAAAGATCTAATAGCACATCTCGATTAAAATCTGAGCCTCACCTCCAACTTGAATCTGATTGACTTGCCATCCATAATTCAAAGCTTCATAGGTGGCCTCCTCAACATATGCATTGAGGTGTTCTTTGTCATACTTGAGACAGTTGTCCCTTCCTTTCAGTAGTATCTTCTCCTTCCCGTTTTGTCTTGTGTACCAAACATCTATGTATTCTGACAAAAAAGTCAATGATATAACTATTCAATTTAAAGGTACAATATTATTGTCTATGATTGAAGACTAATCTGGTTGCTAATTTCGTAGCACTACATACATAGGTAAGTACGTACGTACACGTATGTATGTATGTATGTATGTATGTATGTATGTATGTATGTATGTATGTATGTATGAATGTATGTATGTATGTATGTATGTATCTATGTATGTATGTATCTATGTATGTATGTATGTATGTATGTATGTATGTATGTATGTATGTTTATTCACGTCTATGTGATTTGAAGTGCATATTTCCTTTTCTTTTCTTGTATTGTAAATAAAAGTTAGGCAAATATATCACATTTAAGTTTTTATAAACTCGCAATCAAGTAGACAGCGGGACATGACAACTCACCAGTCTTGCCATCTTTCTTTATCAGTTGAGTTTTCTCTTCATCTTCCTGCAATTCAAAAAAAAACAAAAATATAAACTTTAATATTAAAAATTTTCAAATGTTTATTGATAAAATATGGTATTTTTACAAATATTAATTGCATTTGTATACTTTTTGCGGTTAATAAAAATTCCGTGCAGTTCTCTTCATTATCAAAATCACAAGGAGCGTCTTGGATGAAGGATGAGATTTCGTGACTTAGTTTGCTTATTAAAGAAGCACAGGTATATTCTTGATATTTAGATTACAGACATGTAAATTTTCAGACGTGTTGTACTCACTGAAGATTCAACCCAATCCTCTCCATAATCATGATCATAATCACGAGGAAGAGTCTCGTGTGAAGGGTGAAATTTCGTGATTTCAAGTTTCCTGTCTTCCACTGTAGGTTCTCTGTCTTCGTAGCTGGAATCTGAAATATTGCGTAAAAGTTGGTTTAACATGTAACCGTGCCTTCATAACATCAAGTTCAACGGAGATTTATAGACAAATCAGCTCTGCTTTGCTGAAAATAGGTCACACAATAGAATATTACATGTGAAATTTACCTTGCATGACCGGCGTGTCATTTGCTGCATTTTCTTCAATATTTGTATCTTTGGCAACATTTGATTTTTACAAAAAATGACATACCAGTAAATTCAGAATAATCAGCGCTATCGTGCAAATTTTATTTTATTACCCATTAGATTTCTGTCATCGCATTCTGAAGTTTGTGGTATATCCAACGTATTTATTCGATTTGAGAGGTAGGTTACATCGGTCGGTACTTTGAAAGCTACTGGGAGAGCAGCCGATATCGTATGTCTCCAACCGACTATAATATAGACGGAAGAGACGAAGAAAACGATTCTGTGTTTGCTGAAATCTACCTCCGCTTTGACAATCTAAACCTCGGCATATAGTACATTTGATGAAAATCATTTTATTTCATACTCGTGTTTAAGAATAAATCGTAGAATAAATGAGTGACTCCATCCGTGTGGTTACATTATGACCTCGAACATTGACACAAAAGTACCTTTCCAAATTTCAAAACAAATTTATACCTTGTCAAATATTACTTCAAATGTTTAAAAATTAAGGTTAGTTTGCAGTAATGTGACGTGTATTACCCGAGTTCTTTGACGGAGAGGGGGGATTTGACAATATTGAAATGTTCTTTACCTATCCCTATCACACAACACCAAGGTTCAGTTTCATAGTGTCTAGGAAGATTCTACAAATCGACTTACGTCTGTCTCCGTTTATACTGGTAATATCAATGCTTAACGATTTCTCTCGCCTGCCCCTGTACTTGACAACACAGTGATACCGACCATCTTCTACCACACGGATGACCGACAAATCTTTGTCATGTAAAAACTCTTCATCGTTCCAAAACCATGCATAATCCACACCCTTCCTATGGTGCACAGTTACACATCCGATGATATATTCGCCAGTATCCTCGTCTCTACCACACACTTCGTCTGGTCCAAAGACGATCTCTCCTGAAAACAAAGTCACATCGTCTGTAAAATCTGACATTTCTTGAGGGGATCTGCCTTTTGCGTACCAGTTTCCTCTTTTAACGTTCAACTTTGCCACAACACTAAACACGTTGGAGGTCCTGTTTCTTTGATGGGGCAACTCTTCGCTCGAATGTATGCGTATGGTGAGTAAGCCGGCTAAACTCATCACTTAATCCGCCTGCCTAAGAATCCTTGATGATACAACAGAAATGAGGATCACACATACGAATGATGCAAAAACTAAAGAAACGTAACGCTGAAACGAGGATCATCTTCGAAAGTTTGTAAAGTAGACTTTAAATTAATGAGTGGAAATCCCCCCCACACACACACACACACATACACACACATCCAGATACTCATCCATATCTCCAAAGACTCCCTACAATACGTATATCGCAAAATGTAATTTAATGACATATCCATATACTCGAATCCGCTTATTTCCAGGAACTGATCCATGCCATGCTATGGACGCTCTGGAATAATCAGAGGTACTGTAATTATAAACTTCGAAAGAGTATCTATTAATGTCGACAGGATCGCATGTAATATCCTGCATTGCCCTAAATTAACTTCTGAAAGATCAATCATAAATCTTTCATTTATTCATACTAACCTCCATTGTTCAGGACACTCTTCTGCTCATGAAATGCTACATTGTCATCCTCTTCAAAATATATTAACAACAGTTGCTCTAAAAACACAACCATAAACATTTATAACATTCTTATGTTTTATTATTTGTTTAAAATACCGGAAAGGAGCTTTAGATCGTCTCTTATAGAGTCAAAGGACAATTTTGAGATGGTTATGGATGTCAGGAAATACAATCGTCAAGTATGACCATGTTTATACATGTAAAAAGCAAGTGACTATTTTGATGCAGAAAATTCTGTATATTTTAACATGCTCACTGAACACGATTATTATGATAAAGTTCCCATGGCTCGGGCTGAGCTCTCTGACAGAGCTACAAAATACGTCTAGGAGATTTCTCTTTCTCTTCCCGTGTAGAAATTTACGCATTGTCAAACTTTTGTTTAACCTTTCAGCCTTTTGTGCATCCCAATATCGCCTTCGATGGTATTGATGGACCTGTATTCACGCGGTACAAATGAGTCAATTTATTTGAATTTCTGACCTTTGAATAAAACACCACACATCGTTGGGGACGTGGATAATTAAAACACGCGCACGGCAAACGTAACTTCTGTGTTTAGGGGGAAGGGGGTTTGGCTGTATTTCGATTACCGTGCGCAAAAATCGCACTACATGTTTTCATATCAACATCTCGCTCCACGTTTTACTGTATCGCAAAATATCGCGCTTTACTGTTTGGCGTGTACCAGTAGTAGATTTGGTCGAGTATTTCTGTCTGTTGGTTCTCCACTAGGTGACTGGATGCTTTATGTTGTGGGTTTGAACCTGATTGAAAACACTGTATATTCTTAACCACGCAATTACCGATTGTATGTAGGTATGATAAAGAATGAGGCTGGGTTGGATTTTCGCACTTCCAAACTTTCGTTTAGGAGGGGGGAGGGGGTTGAGGCAAAACGCACTTAGTTTCGTTTACCGTGCGCATGCTTTAATTATCCACAGCCCCTTAGTTATCCCTAGAAGGTATTAATTAACCCATGAGTGCTGTAAATTTTCCAACTAAAATTTTAGTGCAACATTTTACCAATTTTAATGAACTTTTCTGTAATTTTTTGGATAATTTTGGACCAAATGGAATCACATTTCCTTGGCTACAGTTCTGTATCAAGATTTTGGCAAAATCTGAAAAAAAAATTGACTGCAATATTTTCTGTAAACTTAGGTGACAGTTTACACAGTGAATGTGGTTTTCGGTGGTGGTGAGGAGGAATAGAGATAAGAAGGGTGAGGTCTGAATCAACAACGTCTAGCAGTATACTTGATTCACATTCCCCGATTATGAACTTTTGACCAAAAACATTGAACCTATGAGTATACGCGATGGACAAACTCTTATCTATTGACAAATGGAGAACCTTTAGGGATTACTACAGAAAAGGTACTTGTGGTGTACCCACGTTGTTGGAATAATATGTTGGGTGGCAGAGATTGTATATGACAAGGTCAAGATCTTCGGATGCTCATGAAACCTAGACTTCATTTCATGGATTGGCAACAAATCATGTCTCTGATTTGTTTATTGTGACGAATATTGCAATAAGAACAAGTCTATTTAGTTTTCATGGACGATTAAACCAAGTTGCAACTACGGCAACACGATGAGAGGACACGTTTCTACACAAATTTGATGTTTTCCCTGATTAAGTGTTACACATTTAAATGATTAGGGTATGTTACAAGTGATGCATCATTACATCTTTGGATGGGATGGTAAAAGAGGATACGCAAAATGTGTCCGCCGTCCGCTATTTACCATAGAATTTTGAGCAGGTGGAAACGTGCAAACTTCTGTCATCAATTCGGCCATCCAGTCATCTGAATAATTTTTAAAAAGGGGCGACGGTTACACTTCTGGTAATTTCCATTCCGCATATTAAAGTTTCACCACCTATCTAAAGATCTGATAGCGCATCTCTAATAAAACAGGACCTCACCTCCAACTTGAATCTGATTGACTTTCCATCCATAATTCAAAGGTTCATAGGTGGCCTCCTCAACATCTGCATTGAGATGTTCTTTGTCATACTTGAGACAGTTGGCCCTTCCTTTCAGAAGTATCTTCTCCTTCCGGTTTTGTCTCGTGTACCAAACATGTATGTACTCTGACAAAAAGAATTCAACAAAATAGTAATTCAATTTAGACGTACAACTATATATCGTTAAATCGAAGTCTAATCTGGTTAGATTTCGTAGCACTATGTATGTATGTATGTATGTATGTATGTATGTATGTATGTATGTATGTATGTATGTATGTATGTATGTATGTATGTATTTACGTGTCTATGTATGTGTACTTATTTGTTTTGATGGATGGATGCAAGTGTGTGTAGGTTTGCATGTTTGTCGTTTATTTTGATGTGAATCGAAAAGCCAACCACCTTTCGTTTAATTACTTTGTAAACTGTACACGTCAACAAAGAAACTGGACAACTCACCAGCCTTGCCATCTTTCTTTATCGACTGTGTTTTCTCTTGAGCTTCCTGTAATTTAATTACGACAACAATATTTGCATAAAGGATGATCACCAAATATTACTATTGCTTACTAATGTAAATATTTGTTTTCATGATTCGTTTACTTGAAGAAGCACAGGCAAGTTCTTTATATTATATTCACACGTTTTGTACTCACTGAAGGTTCCACCAAATCCGCTTCATAATTGTAAGGACCGGGAAGAGTCTCGGATGAAAATTGAGATTTCGTCGCTTCAGCAGTTTCCGGTCTCCTGTCTCCGTAGCTGTAATCTGAAAATTGTACATCAGAGTGAGTAACTATGCGATCGCTACCCCTAACATTTTGAACGTTCCTTCATAACATCAACAAGATTTCTTGGGACAGTCAGCACCCATTTGCTAAAATACGCCAGACAACAACATATTTCATATGAGCTGTAGGGTGCACAGCTCCTTATTCTCTGTATTCTTCTTCAATATGTAGGCCTATTTTGTCAAAAATCCTACAGAACGTCTGAATGATATATCGGTAATTCATTTTCACATTTGCTGCCGTATTAAATTAACAATTTTATTTGATTACCGAGGCTTCTGTCATCCCAATGTGAAGTTGGTTGTGTATCAAACATATCATAAAACCTATCCCATTGGCGGGTTTGGTCTCGTGTTGGACCTGTGTATTCCGGAGCTGCATGGAATTGATCAGGTGGTGGAACACTTTGCGTCCACGTCGGTAGTGAGTCTCGCCACGGGTAAACCTCGTACGGCTGCGGGGCTAATAAGTCCTGGCCAGAGTCTCCATATTCCCACGGAGGTCTGGAATGTGTTGACTGTCGTGTTTTGTTTTCGTTGTACCTCCTATCAGGAGTTCCATCCACATTTTGTTTCTTCAGTAGTTTTCGATTTTCTGAGCATCTCATGTCTCGCGATCCATCGACATTCAGTCGGACTCCAGTGAAAGGATCCTTTGGTAGACGGTCTCGGTTTTCCTTCAGCCTCATGTCAGACGAACTTGGCTTTTGAGTAATCTTCCTATAATCCGGTGTTGTCTTTGGTTGGCTAACTCTCCTTGGTTCCTTGTTTTCTTTGTATCTCCTATCTAAAGTTCCATCCACATTCAGTTTCTCAAGTAGTTTTCGATTTTCTGAGCATCTCATGTCTCGCGATCCATCGACATTCAGTCGGACTCCAGTGAAAGGATCTTTTGGTAGCCTGTCTCGGTTCTCCTTAAGTCTCATGTCAGACGAACTTGGCTTTTGAGTCGTCTGCCTATAATCCGGTGTTGTCTTTGGTTTCTTCACTCTCATAGCTACCTTGTTTTGTTTGTATCTCATATCTAGTGTTCCATCTTTCTTTGTCGGCCCGCCAGTAACTGGATGACGTGGTGGGAGCTCTCTATTGACTTTACGACGCATATCGCTGGAGTACGAGCTTATCGTTGGTGGTATGTATGTTGGTGTGGTGACAATCCGTGGTGTAGGTGATGGTGATGGCGATGCGAATGAAGATTTGTTACTGCTGTATCTCATATCAAAACCACCACTGACAGTCCTACCAGGTGGAAGGTAGGCTTGTCGATTTTCGCTGAAACGCATGTCTGGAGTACCATCTTTTTTGAGTCGTGCCATTTCAACTTCAAGTTTCACAGCGGCTAAAAAAGAAGTCATAGGGAAAGAGTGCTTAAAAACCACGAGTGCGCATGGTTTTATCGATACTTCACATTCAACAAAGAGCAGATCTAATGCCGTCTTCTTCACTGTCATATAAAAAACCACTGTAGTCATATCAACATACAGGTAAACAATATGATGTTTATGAGGACACCCTTTGACAATACATGTAAACTCGTTATGAAATATGTTATCCACTTCTCAACATCAATGCATGTAGAAGTCAATAATACATTCAGCTGAATGGTTACTTAATAAAGATAATACACATCATGAAGTTGTTCATCGAAAGACAACTCGTGTTGTGTCAGCGGAAAACTGGACTGATTGTGCTATCTTTCCATAATCGAGTATATTGATATAGCGTTTTTTAATACTGATCAAAAGGACATCATGAGTTTAAAGACCAGCACGTAGGGACTGGACAGAAATTACAGGGGCGGTGTTTTTCGAAATGACGCTGCGCAGAAAATAGGAACACTTCAAAATCGTTATCAAGACACTGAGAGCGACCCTCCAAATTTTCATGCACAAAAATAGTGACCCTCCCCCTGTGTGTTACAGTCCGTATCAATGATATCTTAATTGACATATAATTTCTCATTTGACCTTTGAACTTTCAAAGAGTACTTTTTAACCTTTACGAATAATCACTTGGGTGAAATGCCGATATCATGTTTTACATCTGCTCTTTCAAACACCCGATTCTGATCACGTACATTTATATCAATTATCAAGAGTCTATAAATACACATATTCACCTTGTTTTGTATTGTAAAAAAAGTAAATCAACATTTCAGTGAAATTCCAAAATCAAATTTCTTGAACACACATCCACTTGTAACCCCCTAGTCTAATCTAGTTCATTGATATAAATAACCAAACATCTATACATGCAGAGATTAAGTTAGTTTTGTATTGGGAAAAAAATATTCCTAGTTTTCTCATAGGCTTACATGTCAGTGTATCAACACTTTTGGGAGAAGCACTGTATAGGCCTCATCTTGCCTTCTTATAATTGCGATAATTGCGCAAAAACGATGACCCTCCCCCAAAATAAAAGGCATGCGTGAAATTTCATGAACCTTCAAAAATGCTTGCACTAAACAGCGACCCAACCCCCCAAAACGCCGCCCCGCCCTGTAATTTTTGTCCAGTCCCTAATGTTATTATGAACTGTGTGATCGCCTGGGATTATACGCAAACACTGTTGATCCGCCGCACCATACTGCTATACCATTGAGGCGTTCCTAGAATAACTGCCGCTTGCGAGTTCACAAAAAATGCACGGGGTCGTGACCCACTGTTCTACTTTCGTTTTCACTTTACAAGTCGCTATACACAATTTCGGCGCTTTGGTAACACCATGTACAAATCGATATGATAAATAATAATTATTTCACTCACATTGACGACGAATCCACCTGAGTGACCAAATATACGGTAAAGTATCGTTGCTGTGGTCCTGGGGCCGGGGGGTTGGGCCGAGTGACAGCGCGGGAATCGAGCGTGCACTTCACAAACACTGCAGTGGACGTGGATGTATATGCTATGCTCCCAGTGAAAGCAAGCTGGCGTCTAAATCTGTTTTACGTTCGTAGTGCGAGGGCGTTCACCCATGAATAAACAACATGATGTCAATGGGAAATCCGACAGAGCTGAAACCTTGAACACCGTCGCTTGTCAATGGCCGGAGTTCGACGCGGACTCCATTTTCAAGTTGACAGAACATCTAATTCCTGTCCTTTAATGTTTTCCGACGTATCGGTATTTAATTAAAGCTGCATGCTAAGTCGTTTATTCATTATAATGTGTAGATTTGGAAACTACTTTAGTTGTACACTTTCTAAAGTAGAGTAGAGTAATCTTGGAGATTAAGAATTTGAATCTTCAGCGTTGCCGTTTAGCAATAAAGATCTGTAGAGGTGCTTCCAACCGACTTGCTGAAAGCAATACGATCTCTCAACTGACAGACAGTGAAATAGAAAGCCTAACAATATAAATATACACTATTACTTAACCACATGGAAAGAACCGTTTCTGACTACACAGCAAACCAACAACTCAATATACTCTTCTATAATAGTTTATCACTTCGCATGCAAATTTTATGCGAGTGTTGCTTTCCCTGCATCGGCGATGCATGTAATTACCTAGCCTCATTTTCTCCGGTTCAGCAGTAATACTCCTCTTTTTCTCATTATTTTTGGCATTCAATCTGATTTCATTTTTTT
>LD347184.1:142262-165066 GCA_001465055.1 Ptychodera flava | reverse complement strand
ATCATAGTATCGTCTAGTATCGATATTAAAGTCCCCAACGGCTTCCCATGGAACGACGGCATTTCATTCTAGTATCGTCTAGTATCGACACTAGTCCCGAAAACGTTGATATGTCAAACTTCGATACTAGATTGTAAATATCCGATATTTAAAAATTGTGCAAAGTCGCGCCTTCATGTTCCAGTTGTGATAAAAAGCTACTGAGGAAGAGACCACACACTGGTTTCAAAACGTAGCATCAGAGGATCACGCTGATTTGACAGCAGGGTTACAGCTACATCTCCTCATGGCTTTTATATCTACATCAGGTACCAGTAAGGGTGATCGAGTCACTTGCTACATCATCATAGCTGCAAACAATAGAACGCGCACTAGGACACACGCGTCCACTGTATGGGACCGTGCTCCCTGTAAAAATTACACCGTGGTTTTGATGGAAACCTATCTTCATACAACTTATTGTCAGAGCTTTTAGCATGAATGCGGACGTTGTTAGTGATAATTGACTGATCATTATATTATCTTCGAGTTGTAAGTTTTAAATGTTTGAATGTTGATATATTTAAAATGTATTTAAAAATCCCAACAAAATACTTTGAAAAGGACATATTTCTCATCAAATTGTGATTTTTCCCATTTCACATATTGGGAGGGGGTGATGTTAAGAGATATGCAATATCTGAACAATAATTTATGTGAAAATAAACAAAACTTTTGGATTGGCAATCTATATAATTCTGCGAAATATGGATAAGGTGTGGTCATTACTTTTAAGTTTGCAACAGCTTTAACTGTTGTTTTGGAAGGCCTAAGAAGTGATAAATTAAATTCTTATGCACATTTTCAGCAGAAAAATAGCTAAAGCTTTCATTTATTATTCAATGTGATTCACATGTAAATAAAACAAATGTAGCATTGCAAGAAAGTAACTGAAAGTAAATATATCGTGTTCGGCAATGCTTACGGGAGATTCATAATTTCTGTCGTTTGAACGGGATAAAGTGGGTGTATTTCAGAAATCCTTTTAGCTTCCAAATGAATCTGCTGACATATTGATTTTTTTGTCGTAATCTCATCCTCACATTTAAGTCATACTATTAAAGGAAATTTTTGGTAAAAAATTTAGTGGCTCAATCACCCATAACTCGCACCTTTTCAAATCTGCCCAGAACAAACTCGCCCGTTAACAGCTCGCCCAATACCAACTCTTCTGATACCAACTTGCCCGAAATCAATTTGTAATTTTTCATGAGTTCCTCGTCCGGACAAATCATCGACTTTAAATAACTTCCGGCAAGTCAAAAGGAAGGATTCATGACGCAAGATACTTGAAATCGATAACAATAATCAGCCAAAACACGTGTAGGTGGAAAAGGTGCGAGTTGACTGCAATCCATGATCAAGAGCCAGACACACAAAAACAAACATAAACACAGAGAACGACACAAATAGTACAGGTGATGTGTGGAGCCACTTTCCCTTTATTACATTTGATAACAATAATATTAATCGGCCAGTAAAAATTATCTTGTGTGATAAGTATAGTATACAACAACATCGGAGTAAAATTTGTTGAACCAAAGGCTGAGGTTGAAAGTGGAGACTGTACAGTCACAGTCACCATGAGTGTGGCATGAAACAAATTGGAACGGGAATAGTCCTACATTTTTTCAACCTCATATTAAATGTAAAAAAAAAATATGAGTATTTTATGACTCATTCGACTCACTATTCAAGGTAAACTGTTGTTTAGCAAATTAGCTTTACCCTTGGTGACTGATCGTTTCTCTCGCTGCTCGCTCGCCAGAAATGACTACATATGTTCTCCACTATATACTGGCCTCATGGCATTATACGGTTCCATTCAGTTGATCCGAAATTGCAACTACATAAACGTCCGTATTCCATCGTGGCATAAATCCTTGACTTTCAAGAAATTTGAAACAATTAAAAATTGCCTCTTTTCTTTCCTCCCGACCCCCATTGAATCAAACAAAGTCGTCGCCTGCCGCTTGAAATGGCCAGGTCGCTTCGCAGACGCAATCATGAATAAAGTAGTACACAATAGACGAATCACAGGATCCAACATTTGACGATAGTGGACATAAAATAAATCAGATGACGCGACTTTTCAATGTCAATCAATTTGATTGGACAATTAGATCATAGATATCTGACTCTGAGTGAAGCTTTCGTATGCGAAGTAAGTTAGTGAGGCAAGTTCGCATTATAGATTCACAATTAATTAAAGCGTAAATCACATTTTCACATGTAACTTTTTATAATTCTGTGTAAAACCCGATCATAAAGGATAAAATAAAGGATCAGTGTTTGTTTTCAACCGGCGTTCCCCCCGTCGTCAGGCGACGATTTTTCGCCGCCTGACGGCTGTTAATGAAAGCCCTGTATGTGTGATATGCAAATGAGATCAATGTATACTATCATGTGTCCACAGTGGTCATTACCGGCGCATAAACAGCCATTACAGCAATAGATATACAATATCAATGGAGTTTCCCCTTCAATAGATCAAACTTGGCTATGGCACAAAATGTTGGGTTGAATTAAACTTTGAGTGTCAAAAGGTCAATATATAGATTTATCATCTAATGCAGCAGGTTAATGTAGTACACGCCTCGAAAGTAAAAGACTTTAATGTTTGCTCAAAGTTTCCACAGTGAAACTTTCTGCCATTCTCATACCAAATCAAGAATAAAAGTCAGGGGTTACTGGGCTTAGTTTGGGACTAGAGAAACAAATTGCCTGACATTTATGGATTTATGAAATTCAAAATGGCTGCCATCCCTATGTTAAACTCTATGGGAAAAAATGAAATTTTCGATTTTCAAAAAACCAAGAGGTGAAGAGTTTTCTATGTCTAAGAGCTTTAAAATGAACCCCCCACAAGTAGTGGATCAGAAAAGAATTGTGAATATTTGAGAGTCCGAATATCTGCCCTCGAGGTGCATTCTACCTTAAGAATTGTAAGTGGCATTTCCATGTTTCTAAGCATAGCACAAGGAGCAGTATATGTGCAGAAATAGTTTTTTTCACTTTGTATAGCAGTAACATCTGAATACTCATCATAGGTGAGTGCCATCAACTTACCTAGTGTTTTGGCGTCTAATTTGTTATCGTCTGTGAATTGAAGTAATTCCCTCATAAACGCCGTCAGGTACTTAAAGACATTCCTGTGGCATTTGGGAATTTGTAATAAAACCTGAAACAAGACCAACAGTATAATCCTCTATGATTTTATGCATGCTTTAAATTCAATTCTCACTATCCAGTAAATGAGAATATGTACGAAAATTTTCCATTTTAAAAATACTGTTGTGTTTGATAGAGATGAAAGAAGTTATGAGATATTTATTTTTCACTTGGAGTTTATTTTCAATGTTCTTTTCTGTAAGGATTCTTTTGACTGCTAGAACAAAGAGTTGACAAAATTCAACAGTACAAATACACAAGGTATTGATAGAAATCACTAAATCACAAAGAGAGAGTCTCTCTGCTTTGGCAGTTTTATAGGCACATTCAAAGTAAACATTTTTACTAATTCAAAAGTTGTGAAAATTATTACGGAAAAGATCACGTAATAAGAAATGGGATGGACAGAAAGTATGGTATGCAAGATTTTTTTGCTGACTGGCAGGGTGTTTGCAAGGTTATATCTGATTGGTCGATTGTCACTATTCAAAGCAACTTAAGGAGTTTAATTGTATTACTCAATTATAATGGTAAGATTCTGCCAATCAATTGGATTACAGCTTCCAAATCAGTGTAAGTGGGCCCAGATTTTTTCACATTTTTGATGCGATATTTGCTGGTTGTCTTTAGAATCCACGCAATGTAAAGTTTATCAAAGCTGACTTAGATCTGCAAGAAGACAAGAAGTACAAGCACTGACCTGCTTGCAGAGTGTAAAGTTGTTGGCGCAGTCCAGGCATTTCTGGTACTGCGCATACGGAATGACTGGCTCCCTTAAGGCAGAGATAAATATCAGCAAGGCTTCTGCTACTGAAGTGGTGCTGCCAGCTGAGAGAATCAGTCAAGGAACGTACAATGTCACAGCTCTGCTGGGGTCCGGGAAAAGTCACAATGTTTGTTGAAATTGTACAGACACCTGCTGTTATTATCATTTGAGTCAAAATGGTAGGACAAAAATATTATGGGATGGAATAGAAAATATTTACATCAAAATTGTATATTGTGGCAAATGATTATCTAACATTAGAAAGTGATGTATGATTTTTTTTCTTTGTATCAAAAATTAAATAATTTTATTTTGTGTACAAAATAAAATATTTGGTTTACATCTAAAACCCTGGTAATCACATGTGTTCGTTCACACTTTGGATCAATATTGTTGACCAGTAACCTAGATTGCAACACTTCAAATGCACTTTTACATATCAGAAAAACTTTAAGGCTACTTTATCCAAACAACATGAAAGAGGCTTCATCTGTAGCAACAAAGTGTTGAAGACTCTATTCCCATTTTTATTAGACAACTTTACAACACTGAAATGTAGACAGTGGAGTGGAACTTCGCTGTCTTTGATAAAAAGGATACGCATTTCATCCGGTATGCCAGTGTCTAGGCAATCCCTGATTTGTAACAGTTCTGTGTGTAGCCCTCCTTGGCTGAACAAATTTTCCTGCAGAGTGATCAAAGCAGAGGATAGTAAAGCAACAGAGTCTTGTCAAAGTTCACTGTCATGATTTTCCAGAGGTACAATAAAGTGACACAATGGATAGAAAGTGAACACATTGGTTTTCTTTAACTAAAATAAAACAGAGAGAGACAATGCCAACATGACTGCAAAATAACTCCATCTGATCTGGATGAGATTTTTGAAGAATGACTCTACAACCAGCGATGGTTGAAAAGCAGCAATATTCATACTACACAACAGTGACCATTATGGGCCAGGCAAAGCTATTAAATAGCGCCCCCACAGTTATCAAATCTGACATCACAGGTTGAAGGTAAAACGTCCCCTTTAAACTCACCGTTTTTGTTCCGTATCTGAAAAGGTGATCCACAAGCATCCAGATTTCCTTGGGAATATCAAAGGCTTGGATGTATGATTCCGCTGATTTCCTTGGATTTGATGGATCACTCTCCTGGTTAGTTGAAAGGAATAAAACACAACTTCAGTGAAGAAAGACTCAAGGTTTTACTTCATCGTATGTGATCAACAAGCTTCATGTATACACAACAGGGAAGACAGCGCAGAATTTTTCTAAATAACAGAATTTTCACTCTGAGTCAGCAGTTTCTGAGTTTCGTGCAAAAGATGCCGTGGACAGATTCAATTATTTGAAGTGAATGACTATTGGGGGCGTTAGTAAAAGTGAATGAGAGGTAGACAGACAAATGCACTACCCAAGTGTACCCCAAAAAATGATGATGAAGACCATTTGATTCTCTCAAATATAAAAAATATCACAGGCCTGCAATATTTTAATACCTCTCTTGTAGATGGCATAAGACCTAGTGAATATCTTTTGAAAGATGTTAATATAACTTTAGAAAAGTTTTGTTTTATTTGTACTGTATATCCAAAATGCTCACAATTTCTCATGGAAAAGGCACCAGATTGTGAGCTGTCTTGTGAAAGCTGAATGGTGACAGACTTTTTTCAGTTCTGTCATTGTTTTCATACTTACCAATTCTATAAGCACTTCCTCTGGTATCTCTCTGATTGGTCCGTGCATTCTGACTAAAGATTCAATGGAGGCGCCAAAGCAACTCGGAATATAGTTACCAGATACTGAAACGTGATCTCAGTTAAGGAACAACTTCAAAAACCTAATTCCCAAAGTTTTATCTGTCAAAAAAGTAATTTTAAGTATTCATGAAAGTTAATCACTAAATTTGAAAACATATCAAGTTCATTGTTCTTGACTGAATGGTGAACTATGTCAAAAACTGCATTTTTGAAAAACTGGCAGATGGCTGTAACCTCATACTGATAAGCAACTGTGTATAACATTAGTACAAAAGTCTGTTATAGAGAATGGTTTTCACCAACACAGCATACACAGAGAAGAGATGGCCATCTCCCTTTTCGTTTTTGTTTCTTCATTTCTAATCTGTCATTTTGCTGCAAACTATTGGTTTGAAATCGTTAGCTCAACCCTTTGAGCACCAAAGTCAGTTTTTGTTGCATTTATGAAATGTGCACCAGTCAATTTTTTTCAGAGTTTTGCCAAAATTTTGATAAAAGACAGTAGGCAATGAAATTTGCTGTCCATTTGGTCTAAAATTATCAAAAAGATTACAAAAAATTGGTAAAAATTGGTAAAATGTTGCAAGAAAATTTTGGTGGGAAAAATTGCAGCACTCAAAGGATTGATGTGTGTCTGTGTGTGTATATGTTATTTGTTTCTATCCATCTGGGCATCTGTAAATCTATTGGATCGTATGAGTTCATAAGTTTATGTCTCTATTCTACCAAGTCTTGTGTTCATATGTGTCTGTCAAATCATGTATCGGTGTATGTCTTCCAGGTCGTGTTCCTATGTGTATTTATGAAGTCGGGCATTTATGTATACATCTGTCTATGTCTCTATAAGAGTGTATATCATTGTCTAACAGTCTAAAAGTCCTTTGAATCAAGACACAATTCTTATACAATACCTGACACAGTATTCATAAATTGATCATTTTGACTTTTTACAAATCATTAGAAAGGATATGAAGAAATCTTTGCCTCCGTCAAGATGAAGTATCAGGATATCTTCAAGTTTTTCACCCATCTTCACTGATGATACGGTTGCCTTGTCAACAGATGCTATCAGCTGCACCTCCACTTTGTCACCTGATATGAAAGTGATGGAAAGTTCAAAGGTCACGTAAAGTGTCACCTGATATAAAGTAATGAAAAGTTGAAAGGTCAAGTAAAGACATAATTGCAGGGAATTGTCAAATTGATGCAATTTTATGAGCTTACCGGGCATTATGAAACACATGGATGGTTCTATCTTCAGCCATGGCTTGCTGTACGACGTATCGTTTAATTTATTGATGAATTCAAATTGTACCGGGACTTGGCCGGTGTTGGTCACTTCAAGTGACTGTGCCTGCTCTTCCATAATCATGACATCATTGAAAACAAACTGAGATGGGAAGAGAAAAATCCATTTAGTCTTTACAAGGAAATCTATGATGTGTGTAAAAGACGCCAAATGTGTTTCAATCGACAGATTGCATGTACACATACTGGTATGCATAAAATATCATAAATTTTAACATAATTTTTGTCTTTGTAGATGTTTCTTTGAATTCTTTGAATATGACAAACTTGTCTATCTTCTATGTGCCATATTACAAAGCGTTGATTGCGATTTCAGGTTTGTTACTAAATACAGCTGCACACGACTTCAGACACTACTGCTTGAAATTTGGACAAATTTTGTTGTTGCATGTGTGGCTGTTGTTGCAGCTTGTAGTCTGGGCCATGAATTAGCGTGACCTTTAGTATCCTTTGTAACACTAGCAGGTTTTATTTTTGTTGTTCTTGCGGACAAATATTTACTTTTGTATATTAACGATAAAAAATGACCTCATTTGCAATCAGCACAATTAAACCAAGCAACATATTCATAGAATGAATGCTATTGTAACAACATTGCTCTTCAATATCTGTCCACTTTATCTTAATTGAGAATTTACACAAGCAGATTGAGAATTTACACACGCAGATTGAGAATTTACACAAGCAGAAATGTTTTTGAATAACTCAGGATTAAAACCAAACAAAGTCTCATGCAAGGTTTAAAAAACAGCAAGTTTTGATGACATTCACAAAGGAGTAAAAGAACTCTCTGACTAAGACTTACATCAAGTTTGCTGAGTGAAACTTGCGGAAGGAATTCATTTTCTAGTCTGTCCAGTTGCCGGATAACATCTTCATAAACTTTCTTGTACTTCTTACGGTCTACTGTTTTCACCTTGGATAAAAAATCACATGTAGATAATAAGGTAGAATAAATATTGTTCCTTGCAATCGCTGCTTCTACTTTAACCATTTTGGAAATTGCAGAGAAAATTGGGCACTTTTTTGGTGGATATTTTTTAAGTTTTTTGTTTTCTTCTCGGAAAATGTGGAAATGCTCAGCATTTGTTCTGTCAACACTGTTTGCACACAGACAGTGGTCCCCAGCTACTGTCTATGGTTTGTGTATCTAATGCCTAAATTGTTGGGGATGGTATGTAAAATATAGACTCAAAGTCATGAGTAACAATGGGGTAATTAGTAGGAGATTTTACTGGTTTGTGAAAAAAAAATTAAAATAAACTTCGCTTGCTGCCTCTGTGGCTTTGCCAAAAATTCCGAGGAACAATAATTTTCTGTTTCTCTGGCCTTATCATAAGATTTGCATACTAATACCCATTAACACGCATTATAAACAAATGAATACCATGTCGAGCATCAATAGAATTGACTTTGTGTTTCAGAATCAACCGACGTCTTAAAATTTTCTAGCAATATTAGAGTTGCATTGATTCCAACATGAAGACATCATGAACATTAGGTTCCAAGCTGATTAACATCAAAATAATTTCAATAGAACATTAATCACGTTTTGAGAATGAAATGAAGAGTAAGCAGTGTCATTTCCGAAGCTTTGTGTAAATCGATAAATTTCAATGTTTGTTCACAAATATATTGTGTAAGAATTCTTGTGAATACTGTTATGTTCAACAAAGACTAAAATTACTTTGAAAGTAACAAAGTTTGCGTACATCTTTGGAGGAATTTCACCAGTAACTTGCCATGGTCCCAGTAGAGTTTTTTCTTACCTGCACATCATATATACTGCTGACGGGTTTGTGATCACTTAGTTTTAATGCCATGTGATTTCTGTAGTCTAACTGTGTAATGTCCAGTCCCTTGTGCAGGATTCTATCACACCATGCTGGAACTCGGCATTTTTCACTGAAGGAAAAAAGGTAAACAACAGCTAACTTACAAAGCAAGGCAAAATGATGACTGACCAATCATAAGCCAAATGTCGGGTAGATGTGAACAGTGAGGGCGCTCTTCTCAATGAAGTGCAAAAGCAGCAGCTGAAATAAATAGTTTATTGCTCCTTTTTGTCTGAAGTGTTAAATTAGCTTCCTTTTAGAAAGAAGGTGATATTTTTCTTATGAAAAATGTATAACAGTTTACTGCATAAACTAACAGCAACTTAATTATTACTGCAAATATCGTCACATGTATTCCATTTCTAGTCTAAGCTTACCTGCTGTCCCAAAGGTCAGTACCAGGGTCGTACTTGTATGTTGGCTGGAAGTTAATCTTTCCCTCGGTATAACCAACAAATACCTTGTGTATCCTCATCTGTCTGTTTAGCTGTGATATAAAACAAAGGCATCATTTGAAAATGGTTGATGATTCAATTGTGACGGTGAGTTACAGTGGTTTGTGCATCAAAGCCAAACGTTAGGTCAAACTTTCCTCAATGGAACTATAAACCATTCTCTTTCAAGACCAAGGATAAAAATACGGGATCATCGGGGCAAATTTTGACACTACAGAAATAAACTACCCTATATTTCATGACACTTGAAATTCAAAGTGGCTGTCATCCCTGTGTTAACTATACAGGGAAAAATTAAATTTTTGATTTTCACACAAAGAAGCTGGTGAGAACTTAATTTACTCCATGAGCTTCAGAATGAGCCTCAAAAGTTGTCGACCAAAAATGTGTTGTAAAAATTTGAGAGTCCGAATCCTGGAAGCGCATTCTACCTTAAAGGTATACTGTCACCTGTTCCAATTTTGCCACAGTTACCATGGAAAGAGAAAATCTAACCGATCACAGATTTTAAGAGGGTGGCCACTTTTTCAAAACAGCGCCTCACATGGGCATTTTGAATACCTGACCATATATGGGCATATTTAGATTACAGGTGACCATACATGGGCATATTTAGATTACAGGTGACTGTATACCTTTAACAGACACACATCAATTTGTTTTACCTTACCTGGTCAAACTCATAGAGTTTCTCAAAGTGTGTATCGTTGATCAACCTTTTCACTTTCTCTGGTTGTATATCACTGAGTCTGTAATTGAGATCACCGAGCCAAAACACAACACTGCCAGAAAAAAACCCAAAAACGTTCAACATAGTGGTCAATTTACATTCAGGAGTATGTGGTAGACAGCTACGTTAAAGCCCCACTAGCTGTATCTTTTAGCAGTATTTTTATGATTTTGCTTTCAAGCTAAAATAAATTTGTGAGAATGTAGTAATTTAGGTGTGTGTTTACATTTATTATTAACTACCCTCTGGGACTGTATATGCAATTTTGAACAAGATAAAGATTACATTGCGTTTAAATGTGTGCCCACTCATTAAATCACAGCCCCATGCGGAAAAGCAAAAACCCTGGATACTGTGCATATTTGTGCTGAAATCTTCACATAAACTGCACAGAGTAGTCCAATGTAATGCACAGAAGTGAATGATTTAAACTGTGACATTGTATGTTCTGTTTCCTTTGTAATATTACCGATTTTTGAAAATGGCGGGAAATCAAAATGACCATTAAAATTTGAATTTACTTGTCACATGTTTCACAAAGGAATGGTTTCCTAATGTAGCAAAACCCATTTTCCTTTAGAGGGTAGAATTCAGAGAAAACCAGGAGAGAATAGGAAGAACTGAGAAAAAAGCTTATCTTACAGTATCGTTTATCTTATACATCAGTTGTCCAGGAGTGGAATGGAGTCTGGTTTCAGGATGTAGTCTTAGGGTTTATGAAAAGATGATGACAGATATCTCTAAACTACAGCTGCTTTGCACTATAAATGTGGGAACAAGATAAACTCTTATGATGGCTGACAACAAATAGATGGACAAATAGATAGACAGACAGATTGACAAACAGGGGAACAGAAAGACATACAGTGAGACAAGTAGATAGATAATGGATTTCCCCCCTCTCTACTCTAAATGAAACATCAACTGGGACATGGCTTACTTACTCATGTTGTGAAATATGCATTGGAGCTCCGTATGCCTTGAATAACATCCTAGAACAGATGTCGTTGTAGTCTTGGTTACGTCTTTCAAATTCCTCTACGTGGGCGGCTAGATGTGAATTGACAAAGATGAATGTCGTTGTGTGGAAAACCAACCTCACCCCAACGCCGCCTTTATTGCCCTGAAATGAAGAATAATTTGAGTGGTGAAGAGATAGATATTTTCAGAGATCAAAATTTGTAGAACTGATGTTTAAAGAGAAACTGAACACGAAGAATCGCCCAAGTTCTGATTTTTCACGGTTTGCAAGGTCATATAATGGGCAGCAATTGATACTGACCATTTTACCCATAATTCCAGTTCCAACAGTTTCCGCGGCAACCTCTGTGATGTGCGGACAATGTTGCTCCTTTGCAAAGACGATCAACATCATACCAACTAGTCTTATAAGCTTTACCTAGAAATGAAATGAAATGAATGAAAATAAAAACACAAGAAATTCTCTTTGTTTAAAATCAGAAATGAAATAAAATCAAAAGCATGAATCACAGACCCATCACTCATTTTGAATCCCTTTACTGTACAGATTTGACATCAAAATGTAAGACTTCATTTTTTGTGACTCTAACGTAAGTCTACCATGAGCTAAGTCAGAACCTTGAACTTGTGAAGTTCAGAAAAATTTACTCACAGACCATCGGGGAGACAGATCGTGGTTCAGAAGAGTTCAATGATGTCATACATATCTCTGAACAATGTTCATATTGTAATTTTTAGATTCATATTTACCTTGAAATGGATTATCATTACTGTTATTTTGATCTTGATTCTTGTAACAAAAATTCTGATGCTGATCCCAAAATTTTGACAAAATTTTGACAAATTTTGAAAAGTGACTGGAACATCATTCAAACCATAGACCCCCCCAGAACATTTTCTAGAGGGTCTCTGTTCAAACCAAGCGAATACTGACACCATCACATAAAAGAATCTCAATCTGTTTTTAAGTTTGACTTTTCAACATGTCAATAATATAGATAAAACAATTCACAGAAGTTTGTCGGTTGCTGGTAATTCCTTCTAAAGTGAAACCAGGTCCGAAAAGCAAATATGAATTACACGACATGTTTATTTAATAGGCGTATACAATCTGCTGTACTGTATTTCAACGAAATCTTCATTGACAAATTAATGACATAATACTGACTACACCTACGGATATAATGAAATGTCCTGAAAACATTAAGGCTATTCCACTAGCCCCATAAATAAGGGGTGCAAAGATGAAATTTTATCCAAATCTTACTTTTTTATATTTTCCTCCGGGATGAAGTCCAGCCTTGACTTTCCTGTACCACTCCTCTTCCCTGGGGGAATCGTTGAACAGGAAAGCTTCTTTGCTTAAATCTAACTCCTGGAAACCCACTGCGTATATATCTGGCAGTTCCGCATCACGAGCGAGCCAGTGACTAAGATCTTCCGATGGCATTTGACCGTTAACATTCCATGTACCGACGAATATTCTGCACAGCAAATTGGGTTTTTTTTTTAAAGATATTATATATTTTATGATAAATGTATAACTTTTGATTCATTATAGATACAAAAATTGTATCAAAGACATTTGGAATTTTGGACAGAGTTAGATCTCTTGAGCCTTTAAGGTTACTACGATGTTTCAAATAATGTATCTGGACTTTGAAAATCTTGAGATTGGTCTTATTCTAGTTGGATCTATCGTCTGGTCCGCACAGCTTGGTTAGGTCAGTGTAGTATGGTCTCCCTTTATAAGGAGAGGGATGGTCCCTGACCGAGGAAAACACCCTTGGCAAGCAAATTTAGTTGGACCAGTTTCACAATAAGGGCAATATTGATTGTAAATTCATACTTTATTTATTGGACACTTCCTCAATAATTTTTTTCTGGCATAAAAGAAATTAGAATCTCTTATTGTGTGCAATTAATTGATGAACATAAATGGATTTAAACAGTGCCATAAAATGCATTTTCATTGTCCTTTACATGCACAGCAAGATCATATCTTGTGTGTCCTTATTACACCAATGCATAGCAATATCATATCTTATCTGTCTACAACATCTAGAGCAGAACACGGCAGACCAACAGCCACTCTGCCACTTATGTCACCTTTGCAATGTGATACTTCTCACAACCAAGCTTGGACGTACCTGAACGGTTGCAACACGGTGAACTCTCTGTCCCGTTTCGACATGTGAAGTCTGACGATTCCGTCGCGAACACCGATGGGTCTGTTCGAGGTTGTTCCCATTCCTTCCATGATTTCTGGCACACTCCCGCTTCCAGTGGATTCCTGAAAGTCCTCCGTACTGATCGGGGAGTAGACGCAAAAAAAGTCGGTGAATGGAATGGAGAAGTACAAGAAAGATTCAATAACTGGTGACACTTCCTTTTCTGAATAAAACAGTCAGGTCATGTCACAACGGATAATGGATTGATCACAGTTATTGGCATTTTACACAAATACTTCATATATGTATAAATGTGCCTGGTTTTACCTTGTGCAAACTGTGATGTAGATTTGTATAACTTGTAAGCTAAAGACAGACACACCCCTTGTTTAGGTAAGCCTCTCATTCTTGGTTCATACATGTATGTTGCTGATTCACACTCTGAAAGCCTTTGTTATCCACTTTCTGGACATGATTTACTTTCAATTTGATTTCACCTGGATTATTCCCTTTGAACTTGTTCACCCTCAAAGTCTCCGTCAACCGATCCACTCACCCAAGGCAACAATAGATAAGGGTTAAACCATGGTGATGAAAAGGGTGAAGTGTAATAAATTTCATTTCAATAATAGGTAAACAATAAAAAAACCTGACTTTTAATTGTGGTGTCTATCTTTAAGTGTCTAAAATCTCTACGAACCCAAGTTCAGTACTCTGGTCTAACCTTGACATTGAAAATAAAGGGGTTCAAACAGTTGAAGGAGTGTCTGAAATCGTGAAAACAGCATCAACAGATTTCATCGTGCCCGACTGAGTTCAGAATTCAATGTACAAAACCAGCATCCGCTCTGTTGTTCCAAAGTTGTGTCATCTCTACATGAAAAGGCTTGTAACTCAACAATGCACCTGATGTATATTACGGCAACTTTAAATTTTTGAAACTATGTAAAAAAAATTTCAGTATTTCAGAGGAGGCTTAGAATTACAATGGAAAAAGTTAATAATTTCCCAGGTATGTCAGTTTTTGAAAATTTCACAGTATTTTAATCACGGCACAAATTGCCTCGGTGAATCAAAATTCTAGTCATGTATCTCCATTTAATCCTTTGCACCCTGACCCCCCAGGCCCTATGACATCATGCGGACATTTTTGTCCGAGCCAGGTTCAAAGGGTTAATCGTGAATTTAGAGACATGAAACACTGTGATTTTTACACATCCCTGATGATTTCAAATAAACATACTCTTTGAGGAAATATGTCACTGTATATTATCTTTATCATACGAGCTCAATGTGTTCTTTGAACCATACATCTTTGAAGTCATACACCATTATGTACTTTACACACGATACAAGCAGGTTGACCTATAGTTAAATAATCACTCTTCTGTTATGAAATCTGTGACCCTGTCATTGACCTAGACACATTTCTAGTTAATTTACAACAATTTTATACCATTTGTTGTATGTGCCCATAGGTAAGAATATCTTTTGATTTGGGTAGTTTTTCATAGTTGAATACATTTTTCAATGAAGTAATTTATAATAATATGGATGGCTATTCATGTGATCTCTATAAAAAGTCAATAATTGCAATAATGTTTGATAAATAATTTTTCAAAATTTAACTTGTTTGCATATTCGATTGATGGAGGTACAGTGGCTGTATGAAATGGCTACTGTTTATCAACACTTTGCGCAGTATTTCTGAATGTATAGTATTCCATGGGTGATAGACTGCATGGATGGAAATTTCATTTCAATTTTTGAGTCTGTCGTGACTAGAACTCGCATAATCTCTGTGGTAAATCCTCAAAAAATGCAAAATAAAGAGAAAGAAGGAAAAATTTCCAACCTTTGTTGAAATTCTTGCGTGTCTAAAGGTACAAAGAACATGTTGCTTTGAACAAGCAATGGCTTCAGCAAAGGTTCGTAAACTGACGTCGTCCATTAGTCAAAAATCGTCGTACGGTCACTCTGAACCGTCTAGTGTACAACTGAATCTCAACCTTTGATTTGTTTGAGTATTGAATATGCTAAAATACCTAATAGATGAGCCAGTAGTGTTTACAGTTATATATTATCTCATGCATTTCATTGAAACCAGGGAACCATTAATCGGTAAACACAGCTTCAGTAACATCTCTCTTGACAAAATGAAGACTGCGCCACCGTTCATCCGATAAAATTACAACACAACTGACCTCTAGCAGATAAATTTTACCAGAACATTGATTCGTTTCAGTTTTGTGACCCTATCACTATTCAGGTTAAAGGTCAGAGGTGTATGACCTCAGGGTAACTACTGGTACTGCGCTGTACACATCTGTTTTCATCGGAGATTACAAACATATAAGGAGAAATATTTCAGACAAAGTCAATAGAATATATAGTTGCCTCAGTGCAAAATGTGGCAATGCAAAAGTTCATTTTATTGAACTGACTGAGTGAAAGGCTTTGTAATGAATGGGAAAAAGAAATCCATTATGAGATAAAGGAGAGAGCCTGTCATTTTGTCATTGATTGGAAATTCATCAATTTGACTGAAGATTTATTAGACACGTGACCATAAGTTGGCCCATTAAAAGCCAGATCAATGCATTATTCACGCTAATTACTGTCATCGTTATAATCTAAATTGAACATTCAAGCCAAATACTTATATCTTCATAATCTAAATTGAAAAGAGTAAAAGATTGCATAAATTCAAATTGATAGATGATTATTGGTTAAATAGAAACAGACGGTATGATTTCAAAGCGCTACTCAAGTTTTTCCATTTCTCCACTGATAAAATTACCATAATAAAGTACCGTAAAAACCCTATTAATTTGACCACTCTATTCATTCAACCACCCTATATTTTCTCAAAATGTAATTTTATATTACACTTATCAATTCAACCACCGATGGAGATTGAGACTTTCTCAATCTCTAATAATTGGACCAACACATCATGACAAGCTGTTTTAAACGTTATTTTCTATAAAATACACAGAACAATATAATGTACAGCACAAAATTGTCTAAGTCGGGACTTTAGGAAAATCACCTTTATATTTTTCAATTATCCAAGATGGTATATCACTTATGAACTGTCAAAAAAGTAGAAATCTCTAATAATTCGACCACTAAAATTACCGTATTTTGGTTTTGCTAATTTTCTAATTACTTAACTACTTACAATCATAATTAGTTTTTTCTGGTCGAATTGATAGGGTTTTTACAGTAACACCCTGATTTTGTTCTATATATAACAATTTGCTTTACTATTAAAATTATATTTGTCCACTTTCTTTCAATCGTGTGCGTTCCTTCTCAGACTGAAGGAAAATATGTATACATTGTGTACCTAGTTTCTATGGCAGATAAACCTGATGTAGGCGAGGATAGTTCAAAGGGCAAAGGTCATCAGCATTACGGCCAAGCAGAAAGTGGACAACTTACGATGCAGTAAGGCTGTCTCTTGAACTCAGACTGTCTCTTGATGCATTGCTGAGTGGCCGCAGACCGCTGTCTGATTGGGGGTCTTTCAACGACAGGTCAGCAAAATTGTCTTCAAATCCACTCTCACCTTCAGTATCTTGACAGAAAATAATAACAACACGAATGAAGTAAATATGGAACTATGAAGAATAACATTCTCAGAGATGAAGCATCTTTCTTAAATGTTTCATACTTGGCTGTCAAAGATGTCTGCACACATGCGTAGCTCTGGTTAAATTCAGAATCACAATACAGGAAACAGTCGAGTGCTTTGAGTTGAAATTTTAATTAATCTTTTCCCTCATAGATTTATGGGCATCAACATCATTCATTCAAAAGTTTATTCACAAAGATATTAAGTTTCCATGCAAATCCTTCTCAATGCTGTACATCAAAACAGAATATGTACAAAGGTATGGCATTCTCAATCAAACACCGGCATTGTGTGAATAAAGAAACGTTCTGTCGCAAGAATTAGGGCAGAAAATGTTAGGGTTAATCTGCATATACTGCGTTTCTCTGTTGCTTGGAGAGAAGCATCTCTTATACACTGACATCTTTTTTAATTGAAAAATGTGAGCTTACACAATATGGCAACATGTCTAAGCAATTTAGTGATATTAAGTCAATGAGGAACACTTTTAAAATATCAGAGTAGATACTTGTAGATAGGCATTTACAAAAGTAAATACTCACAGACTACTGGAGTTGTACCATCATTGGTGGGAGTTATTACACTGGACCATGGCCAGTCAGCTAAAAGACAGAAAGAAAAAAAAATTGAGATGAGGAGAGGGTAGACAAATCCCTACAAGTACAATCAATGTAACATAAGCATATCAGTGTGTTGATAAGGAAGTACCACAGAAAACCTGCAAATTACATTCTCACACATACACAACCGATAACATATACCTAGTAATTTGCTTTGCACATGGCACACCCTACCTATCATGTAGATTGCTGGAAATTTGAACAATTTCACAAAGATGACAAAATTGAAAAACAATTGCTGTACACTGAATAACTATGCAGAACTGGAGAGTGCGTGAGTACAGTCAAGTGACATTCAGTAGAAGACATTCACTGAGACACATGTGACATACTGATATTGTCGACAAGTTACGATAAGCAAGTCTTTCCATGAGTGGCTATTCTCAGAAAATGAACTTTGGACATTCTTTACTGGAAAATGCCACGACCTAGTTGTCACCTTTTTGACCACCAATGTGAATGGGAGGCACAAACTGTCTAATGCTGAACTCACATGATATTTATGGTTTTGTTTGTTCCCTGCAAACAGGGCACTACATGACATAACACTGGTACAGGTACAAATCCAGTGATGGACAAACGTGGATGAAATAGATAAACATTCAGTGAAATAAGTTTCTTTTCATTGAAAAATTACTGTGTACTGTACAGCCAGTATCGTAGCTATGACCCTTTGAGTGCAGTAATTTTTCCCACCAAAATTTTAGTGCAACAATTTACCAATTTTTATGAATTTTTCTGTTATGTTTTTTGTGATAATTTTGAACCAAATGGACACCACATTTCATTGGGTACAGTTGTTTATCAAAATGTTGGCAAAAATCGGAAAAAAATTGAGCAAGGTGTGTTTTATGGAGGTGACAAAAATTGACTTTGACACTCAAATGGTTAACCAGCTCAGTGATTGTAGCACCTTAACATGGCTGATCAAAATGTTTAACGGTCATCAAAGAGAAAGATTCTGATATTACATGTACTTCTGTATACATCTCAAGTTAAGCAGAAATAAGAGGTCAACAGATTAATGATATAACTAATTACCAATCACGTTTTTTCGTAACTAATTAAACTCCCTTACAGTCTCTGGTTCACTACGCTGCCTCTCTGACTCTGTAATCACCAATCATGTACACTGATGCGATCTCAACATCTGGTTAAGTTAGCTCAAATGCAAATGTGTAGTGAAACAAGTCATTGACAAAGACAAAGTCCCCTCTTGTAATTGGAAATTAGTAAGTGGAAGTAACTAAATTGAAGTTAATATGATCAACTTGAAAAACAAAATGAGGGTACAAAAGACCTATCTGAGACTAATGCCCATATTGGATTATACTGTAAACAAGTAGACATTAGTATGAATGGCATTGGGTTATGTCCTTTTACCAAGTTGGACAGAATAAGGTATGTCATGTACTGGCTCTCGAAATGTCAAAATTCAAGCTATGCTAGGTAACTGAACAAGGCTACACTGAGAATTAATAGTCTGGGGCACGAGAGAACAAAGTTGCACAGCGCACAAGAAGCTGTGAGTGAATCTGACAACTAATGTGTACTACTATTAGTATACCATAGTAAAGAGACAATTTGTATGAAACTAGTGATCAAGGTTGTTTGAAAAGAAATTTCATCCCAACTCATTTCAACTTGAATTCAATGAGCAAAAAATTCTTTGTATATGCTAAAAATGTCTTTAATTCTTGTCTGCAGCACAGTTCAGTCAATAATTGTGTAAAATTGTCAGCCATGTTGTAAGTTTATCAATGAAAACACAAACGGTACATCTGAAGAAATTTGGGCGCAATTGTTCTTACAATGAAAACTCGGTTACTCACTGAGGCCTTCTGTGAACAATAAATTGAATATACTCTGTAGAATACTGGTGAACTCTTGTATTGCTTTGCCTTAGCCTTGTATTACTATGTCTTGTTGACACAAAAATGACATTTTACCTATATACATTAATATACATGGACTTCATGATGGTACATACATGCATAGCTGCATGTTAATGTCATTGATTTACTAAATGGTTACTGACCGAGACGGCTCATACAGCGATATGTATACATATGGCACATATGAGTTAATAAATGATTATTAGTCTATATGGTAAATGCTTGTGTAATGTTTAACCCTTATAATGTACTTCAAATAAACATTTATTGCCGAGTGCTATGCATACGAGACAATTAGCCCTTACATGTAAACACTTTAGTGATACATGATGACGTAATTCTAATCTAAGATAAATGTGTTCACAATTTTACTATTTCTCTCATTTTTCAGAAAGCAAAACACAGAAATCTAATTCACTGCCCAATCAATTTTTATATGATTTCACATGAATGCAAAATTTAATTTTCCAATGTGGAGGATTGAAATAATATCATTGCTGTCGCTCTTTCTACATACGACACAAAAATCACCGATCATGCTTATCTTCCACCAGGGTATAATTAAATAGGGGTCAGAATCTCTCACATCTGGGCTGTTTTAATTCTTTCCCCCTCTGTTGTTTAACCTGCTCACCCCCATTCCCTGTAAACTGATCCACAATCACCATAAATAATAATAGGTTTAGGCTAAACCACCGTGGTACAAGGGTTTAATAAGTGAATATCCAAAATATTTGTCAGAGTCTCCCAATATTTTGACATGAGTTTCATGATAAAAGACAAAAAGCACATTCTCTTCGAGTCTAAAACTAAAGAAGAACTATAATTTGAAAAATGTGAGCAATTTTACGGCATTTTGTATCGCACGGTACCTTGTTGTTGTGTTTGCCCCTGCTGCGGTTGCTGCAAATGTTGCTGTGTGTCGTGAGGGGGCTGTTCCACCGCAGTGACTTCCTTGACCACTGCCACTGGATCAAACTCATCAAATAGCAACTGTTGTGATTGTTGAGCCTCGGAGATCTGCTGTCTGTATCTGTCCACCCACTGAAACGTAAACGCCACCCCAGAACTTGCCCTCTGTAAAAACGCTGTTCAGCAAAAAATAAAGAAAATGAATTTCTACCATGGTGTTTAGCATGTCGAAAAAAGTTTCTGTAGTTGAGATAATCTGTGTTAATGTCTAACAGGTATTATATGTGAATTCCAACGTCAGTTTTTTACAAATATTTTCATGTCTGTAAAGTTGTGGAAAAACCAAAGAAGCTCTGGCAAAATGTTCTAATATTTTCATGTAATTTCCAGATCTGGTAGAAATCCTAGACTGTTCATAAATAGCCTGGGAAATGTTACACTCTTTACACATTTTTCTCCTTGTAGGACAACACTACTATTTTTTGTTACCGGTACAAACAGACAGCGATGAAAGCGTTATTCCATAAAACTCTGATAGGAGACTTGAAAACAGTTTTTGGTTTTAACAGAAATTCTTCATTAATAATATTGTGAATTTTGTTGGAAATTTATTTTCTATAGAGTTCTGACCTATCAAAACTGCAGTTTTAATTTCTCTGCATATGCTTATTAATGGAAAATGAGTTTCCACTGTTGATAGCAATCAGCACGCATAAAAACATTACTGCCAATCATTACAGGCCAAGCTGCTAACTGTGGTTTCTGCCAATGATGTGCTATATCATCAACTTTTTCTGATATTTCATATCTTTCATATCTTTGGTACTATTTCATTGTACAATTCATCTCATATTTACAGAATAAAAAATATCAGATATATGCAGTAACATACTAGTAACATTACGATGGTCAGCAAACTTTTTCCACACAAAGAACTACACTATCCCCTTTTGAAAAATGATGATTTTAATCTTTCAAACATAAAAAAATTTATACTCACTTCCCATTGATTTTCTGACTTCATTTAAAAAGATACTTGTTTTCGACCCGAATGGTAATTCAAAGACGACGTCTGTCTCACTTGTGGCGATTCTAACAGGAACATCAGCTCCAGGCAAGGAAGCAATGGATTCAGATTCTGAAAAAAAGTGGACAAATGCCTTAATTAATAATGCCTTGATGAAAGGATTCATATTTGGACATAATAGTAGTTGCTCTTATTTAAAAAGCTTTTCTGAGGATGTAATTTGCAAGACTTAATCATTCTAGGACAATACAGCCATGTCATCATTTAAGAAAATAAAACAAACATAGTTGAAGATGGTAGCTCGCTAAAATTTTAGAAAAAGAAAATTTGACTTTCTCACATCCCTGGAACACTGGGAATGTGAGAAAACCAGAGCAGTATCATTGCACAAGTGAAATATATTTTCATTTGATGAATGATGATTGGTCATCTGCTGTCCCTCGGTCCCAATGCATGTATCTGATTTGATGAATAAGAGTTGGTTGCATACTGTAATACCGGGACTATAGCACGGGCAGATGATACATTTCAAAGTGAACAAGTTTCCATGTATTCCCTGTTGTTGACAATGACATGAAAAAAAGACCATATCGCAATTTGATGCGACTATTTCGACTATTAATGCATCACAAATTAATTATGATGCAATGCTTTCAGAGGAACAGCAGTGAGAGGAAAACACAGATCAGTATGGACATGTTTAACACATCATTTAATGTGGATAAATATACTGTATCATCAAGTTGGATGATATAAAATAGATGAATATCATTAATGATGACGGTGTTTTCTTAATTAAATGCCATTACTGCAAGTTTCACCAGTATTGAAGAGATGTGAGAAAAATAATCTCACACTCCAACAGGCTGATATGGAACACCTCACACTCTTTGGGGAATTTCTTTCTCACATGAGCCATACAGAAATTCCCCGACTAGTGTAAGACATTCCATATCAGCCAATTGGGTTCTGGGATTATATTATTCCATGTTTAGATTCAGAATATTTTACATAACTCTTACTTTCAAGCAAATAATCATGTTTTAAATACTCCTGCATTGTTTATTTACAGAATTTTTGTATCATAATTTCAAACATTGAGAAATTATATTTGGTTGCAAATAAAATCAAGTAGAGTTATGCCTGACATTTTCCTATTTATTTATCAGAGAAAAATGCTTTGAGAACTTCCTCAGCTAATAACAAAGCAAAGCTCTAAGAATTCATTCTTATGTCATGAAGAGCATTTTTACTGTGTTTTTCAGAGAATATGTATTGGTGGCTGTCTGCACTCTGGGGTCAAAGGTTATTTGACAAAATGGCTTCAGATTATCTCATTGAGCATTCCCATTGCATTCCAGTAATGGTTCATTGCCAATGTGGACAGAACTTGCCTTTGGGAATGTTTATTTTTAGAATCTGTATTGACTCTCTTTGGTTATTGTTTGCATAAAATTTACAATTGAGCTGGGGATCACTGTTGGCAGAATTC
>LD347184.1:93811-107611 GCA_001465055.1 Ptychodera flava | reverse complement strand
GTATGTATGTATGTATTTATGTATGTATGTATGTATGTATGTATGTATGTATGTATGTATGTATGTATGTATGTATGAATGTATGTATGCGCGCGTGCAGATGTATGTCCGTCCACATGGGAAACTTAAAAACCTCATCACCTACAGTCTTATTATTAGGTTTTAAGATGCACCAAGGGATGGAATTGTGAATTTGTTCAAATGAATGAGTCAGTGTCAAAAATATTGTCAAGTGAGGTAGAAAAGGAAAATCCTGCAATTGGCTAAAACTATATAATCATATGTCAGATTTGGTTGAAATTTCGTATACAGGTCCGTTAAGGTGACTTTAGTTCGATAATGTTAAAATTGTTGTGAAATTTTTATAGTTGTATTTTTGGGGCAATTTTTCCAATAATTGGTCAAAAAATCTTCTATGAAACTGCTCGATCTATTGCTTTGAAATTTAGTATGCGTGATCGTAGGGTTAACCGCTGTCAAATTTGTTCAAATTTTGGTGGAATATTCGTATTAGTATTTTCGGGAAATTTGCTGCGTTCACCAATACCTTTGCCTAGCACTACGCCAACAGCCACATGATCAGCAAAATGGAAAACTTATGCTATATCAGCTTTCAAGTTCTGCTGATATGCAGCATGCTCGGAAGGTTATATCTGATTGGTCGATTGTCACTATTCACAGCAACTTAGGAAGTCTTTGTATTGTTTAATTATAACGGTAAGATTCAGCCACCAAAATTTTTCATCAGCTTCCGAGACGCTGCACATCAGCCCTTCAAGTTCGCTGATTGAATTCGGGTGACATTGCTGCACAAAAATGGCTAATTGGTTTAAAACCTACTACAAACATTTCTGATTAGCAATCCCTAAAATTGATCTTTCAAATGTTGTTGTTCCTTACCATACGCAATCATTTATTGTTTTATCGTTACGTGTGCTGTTCATTTCAGGAGATATGATTGGTACGGAACAGGTGATTATGTCATGGTTAGGGAAAAAGTAGGCAAAAGTCGAAGTAAATTCAGCAATTTTGAGGTAAGTTCATCGTTATTCTTGCTTATTGTAACATGTATTTCCATTGTTGGATTACCTGAATATGTTAACATTTTAATGAGGATGTAAAATTATGATTTTGAACGTCAGGGTAATGATAAGCCAAGGTAACCATGAAAGAGCACCACATTTAGGGAAAGTAAAAAAATGTCGTATATACTGCCGCTGGGCATAATAAGTTATAAACATTCTATGTAAAGCATCAAATTATATTCTTCTAAATACGTTGTAAGCGATTTAATCACAAGTCTAACAGCTGTCGCATCGACTGGTTTAAGAAAAGAATGGAAAATTTTATTATGGTGTAGGTTCACGTTCGCCTGAAGCACTGCACAGAAAATGCATGGAACCCATCTTGTAACTGTGCAGTCGCTGTCAGAGAAGGAAATGACGTAGCTATTGCCGATGGATGCAATTTGAACCATGGTTTTACAATTGCAAGGATAACAAATCCAGATGATTGTGATCCAGGTTTCGTTGCCTCTACATCACCGGATGGAAGAGAATTTCGGGTAAGACAGTGTGATAATTTATTTCTACAGGGAAGATCGTCTAAGTTTAAAAGTTGCCAATGTATTACAGTAGCATGCAAACTGTTGATTTTGGCGCACTCCTCCTCTCTAAGCCTCCATTTCACTCAGGAGGTTCACAACACGAAACCATGCAATTTGCCAAAACAAGTAACTCTTGCCAATAAAATGGAGGTTCGTAGGTCCAAATCACTCAGGAAGGCTCACCAAATACCATGGGGAGACCCAACACGGAAAATCTTTTTAGACATAGGTGGTAATGTGTAAATTGATATAAAGTCGCCATGAAAATTCCAAAGAACACATGCCAGTGGCTTAAGTTGATCTCGACAGAGCTCTGCGGTCGCAAGTGCATGGGGATTACTGCAGCATTCACAACTTTAAGGACAAGAGGTGTGGGTACAAAAATGTGTTTATGATGCTTCTGCACTGAAAGCAGAGCGACCTTCCAAGGAAACAGCAGAAAGGGAATAAAACACTTTTTAATCTCATGGCGCACATCTCCATTTAGAGGTTGGTGGTGAAGGCGTACAGTTAAGTTGGTGGTACATAGATATAGTTATGGGCAACCAAGTGCTCAGGGTCAGGATCTCAACTTCCACCGCACACATCATGCAGTCAAGAACTACCTGCAGAGCTGCTGGCAGATGGATGTTGTCGAAAGGCATTGACTCTGAGCTGACTCACCGAGCCTCCTCTGATGGTATACGACCCCAGATCAGCCAGAGACTCACCAAAGAGGTTCATGACCTTGGAACTTGGAGTTCGAGTTTGCGCTGAGGGTCCACCTCAGGCTAGACACACAAGATGGTAACCCAGATCACTCAGAGCCCGAGTTCTGCAATAGCCAAGAGGTACTCCTACAGGCCAGGGAGATTGAGAAGGCGCTAGACTTTGTCTTCCCCACTCTCCTGGGGACATTGAAAAAGTGGACACATAGTTGCTCAGGCTTGGTGGTTGATAGAGTGACCACCCTCTGGCAATACAAGCCTCTTAGAGATGGCTCTTTCTTTCCACTACCAACAGCTCTCATAAACAAGAAGGCAATCATTAACATGAAAAACAAAGATGACAACTGCCTCTGCTGGATGCTCCACTCAGCTTTATTTCCTGTAGAGAAGGATCCTCAAAGGCCCACCAAATACCCCATAAAGGACGGGGATTGGCTGGACATGGCCTTCAGAGGGGTTGATGCCCCACCCCTTCTCCCAGATAGGTTACGTGGAGAGACAGGGAGGCCTGGCCATAAATGTCTTTGGCTGAGAGAAGGGCATTGTCGTTCCCTTCCACATCAGCATGCAGCCAAGGGAAATGACCCAGATCAATGTTATGTTGATTGAGGCAGCTGGGAAATTCAACTACATGTGGGTTAAAGACCTCAAACGGCTCTTAAATAACCAGTAAAAGCACACCAATCACAAACACTTCTGTGTATACTGCCTCCACGGCTACACTGAGAAGAATCTGCTGGGGCCCATTAGCCCAAGTTCCAGGGAATAGGGAAGATGGCCGTGAGGGTTGAAAATGCCAGAACAGGGCAAAAACAAGCTCGCCTTTCAGAACCATCACAAGAAGTTCCCTGCCGCCTTTGTGATCTACACTGACTTCAAGGCCCTGATCACTAAGGTGGAAGGCCCCGCGTGCAACCCAAAGTCCAGTAACATCCAGGTGACCCAGCGCCATGAGCCATGCCTTCTGCTACATCGTTATGCACTTTGATGGCGTGACGACCCCCCCCCCTGTGCAGTACAGAGGGCCCAACCTGGCAGAGTATTTCATCAGCGATGTACAAGCAGAGAAGTACCAGATCAAGGAAATCCTGGCCACCCCCAAAGACTTGCTGATGACCGTAGAGGGCAGCAAGGCCCATTGCTCTGACATGGCCTGCCATATATGCGAGAAGCCTCTCACCAGACACTCTGCGACCACTGCCACATCATGGGGCAGTACTGCAGGGTGGCCTACAACATTTGCAATTTCAAACTGTGGCTGATCCCCAAAATCACAGCCATACCGGTCGTCTTCCACAACCTGCTGTGCTATGACTTCCATCTCCTGATGCACGCCATCTCGAAAGTACAGGGCAGGATAACCTGCATCCCAAATAACACAAAAAATATATCTCCTTCTCAATTGGGCACCTCTAGTTCATTGACGGTTCCCATTTTCTGTTGTCCTCTTTAGACAAGCTTGTGGCGGTCAACCAGCCCGAGGCTGCAAAGGTGTGTACCCGTACGAGTATATGGACAACAGGAAGTGCTCTATTGACCCACAAAAAGAGGCCTTCAAAAGCAAGCTCTCTGGCTCAGGCATCGAAGAGAGTGACTACGCCCATGCAAAAGAAGTCTGGGAGACATTTGGCTGCCACACCCTCGGGGACTACCATGACCGTTACAACTGCACAGACGTCCCCTCCTGGCAGATGTGTTTGAGATCTTCCAAAAGACTAGCCTGCACTAGTTTGACCTTGACCCAGCCCACTTCTACACTAGCCCCAGTCCCTCCTGGGAAGTGCTTCTGAAAAAGACAGGGGTCGTGTTAGATCTGCTAATTGACTACGACCAACACCTCTTTGTCAAGAAAGGGCTGTGAGGAGGGATCTTGATGGTGACAAAAACATATGCAAGGGCCAACAACCCTGCAGTGGATGGAGAGCAATGCCCAGCCATGCGCTACAGCTACATCTTCTACCTTGATGCCAACAACCTCTATGGCTGGGCGATGAGCTAGTCGCTGTCCACAGGGGGCTGTCCACCCACCCAGAGGGTGCTCCTGAAAGCAACATTCTCGAGGTAGACCTTGAGTACCTTGTCGAGCTGCACCAGGCTCACAATAATTACCTTCTGGCCCAGGAGCACATGTTGGTTCAGAAAGAGTAGTTGCAGTACACCATCAAGGGCTCTTCAGAGGAAGGCGAGTGCCCCTGAGTTTGAAAAGCTGGTCCCCAACCTCTGCAGCAACAAGCTCTACATCCTCCATTACCGCAGCCTCTTCCAGAAGCTGCGGCTGAAGAAGATCCACTGTGGCCTGAAGTTGGCACAGAGCCCCTGGATGGAGCCCTACATCTGGCTTAACACAGAGATTCAGAAGCGGGTGGCCACCACCTTTGAAAAGGATCTTTACAAGCTGATGAACAACTCTGTCTTCAGAAAAACCATGGAGAACCTCAGTAAGCAGGCAGAGGTGCAGCCTGTGCGAGCACATAAGGAGGGCAAGTTTTGGCACCTGTTGGTTAGCTCTGCTAAAATGCGGGCCAACATCTTTGATGATGATCTCAGAGCAGTCCAGCTCGACAAGTGCTGGCTTGTTCTCATCCGCTCCAAGTATCTGGGCATGAGAATCCTGGACCTCTCGAAGCTCGACATGGTATGACTTCTTCTACATCCACATGAAAGCCCAGTACAGGGAGCCATGCCAGCCGCTCTACACGGACACTGACTCACTCCTCCTCGAGCTTCAGACAGAGGACGTCTACCAGGACATGGCCAGGTGCTGGCTCCTCTATGACACGTCCAACTACCCGCATGATCAATTCTTTACAGCCAAGAGAACCAGAAGGTGCTTGGCAAGGTGAAGGATATGTGAGCGAGGCGCCCTATTGCCGAGTATGTGGGTCAGCATCTCAAGATATACTCAATCCAATAGGCCGTGAGAGCAGTCATCAAGAGGGCCAAGGGTGTGAAAAAAGTGTGCTGACATATCTCATCAACCACGAGCATTTCAAAGAGCTTCAGCCAGGGCATGGATGTGCTGTGTTTGATGGGGCACCATATCTATGGACAGCTCTAGAACAAGGTTTTTGTGTGCCCCTTCGACAGCAAGCACTGGATCACCAAAAATGGGGTTGGCATCCTTGCCTTTGGTAATGTGAGAGCTGACCAAGAAGCTGCCCCCAAAAAGGCGGCTGGGCCGATCAGACTCTGAAAAATGATGGGCGTGCCTAAGAGGCTAATAGGGGGACGAGAGAGCTATAGCTACAGCTACAGGCTCGTGCAACTCTGCTATTTGACTCTAATGGTCACCTTTCTACTAGGCTATATGACAAGAGAGATGATTTCAACTTTAGTATAATCAATTTTACACACCTCATCAGTAATATTCCACTCTCACCTGCTTATGGGGTATACATTTCCCAGCTTATTCGATATGCAAGAGCATGCAGTTCATATGGTGATTTTGTAGAGAGACATGGCCATCTCTCTTACAAACTGATAAATCAAGGTTACACCAGAACAAGACTTGTCTCTACATTCAAACGCTTTTTTGGCAGGTATCGCAAGCTGGTAGATAAATACAGTATCTCTCTTTGACAAATGATCACTGATGGCATCGGTACGGTGACATGGGGCCTTAGTTGGTGACCACTTCCTATTTGACTTACAGATTGATATATGGCGGTTGCCACATGTGGGGCAGGATGCGCTTACTATTTTCGAAACACCTGACATCACTTCTTGGTCTTTTGGCCAGAGGTCCATATATCTTTCTTTCATGAATTTGACTTTGTTTGTGTACCGTCTATTTACTGTCTGTTCTGTGCTGTTTTGTGTCTATGTTTACAACTATTGTCTTACAAATTTTGACCTAGTGTTATTGGATTATGGATTGGTATGATTGCGATTATTTTATCCAGCCACAAACAACATGGTAGATGCAAAGGATCACTGCACTGCAGGGGATGTGGTCCAAGAGGATTAAGACCTCGCTGATGCCAGTGCTCTCGATGATGACAGACTTCTCTCCCCCCCCCGCATCTGTCTGGGCTATCCAACCGACCTCTGCCAGCATGATACTAAGGTTCTTCATCTCCATGTCAGAGTCAAAGAGCCACCCGTTCCGGGTGATATACGACCTCTGCAAGTCGATGGAGAGTAAGGGAGGTGCAGCAGCTTCTGCGGAGGGTGTGTGGATCTCCATGGGTCTTCGGGCAGAGGGCTACACGAAGCTGAGCATGCTTTGACTATTTTATCTGTCTAACAATTGCTGGCATCTCACAGAATCGTCTGCGCAAGTTTCTTGCTCGTGAGAGAAAAAGAAATATTGCAAGTCAAGCAGGAAGTTGGCTGCAGGTCAGCAGCAAGTGGCCTTAAGACACAGCAAATGTCTTCAAAGACAACAAGCCAATCGCCGTCTCACACATAACTGACTGCAAGTGTCTTGCGCTCGAGAGACATAGACGAATACGGCAAGTTAAGCAGCAAGTGACTTCAACTCACATACAACCTACTGCAAGTGTCTTGCCTTTGAGAGACATAGAGAAATGTGGCTAGTCCAACATAAAGTAAGCAGAAAGCCCAGCAGCAAGTGACTTGCCCCTATCTGTGTCGATTGAATTTCTCCAACGCCCTGCCTATAAACAGCCACCAAATATCAGGAAATCTCTCGTCCGCTCTAGACTCACAAAACTTTCAAACTCAATGGACCGTTAATCCTGGCTCAACTAAACGTTGTGGTGAATGCAACCAATGCAAATTTGTCACCGAAACCAACAGAATTACAAGCACAAATAATGGCAGATTCCACCACCTGTAAAACACGCAACCTTATATATATATATATATTATCACCTTCCTAAAATATCTTCAACAATATTTTGGTGAAACGAAAAGAGAGATCAAAAGACGTATATATGAGCAGGTGTACACTATCCGTAATAGAAAATCCACTCCAATCTCCAAACACTTCAACAAATCTGGTCACAACCTTACTCATTTTCAAGTAAGTGGCTTTTGTATAATGCTTTCTATCAGCACTCAACTTAGAAGAAAACATGAACTTTCATACATTACCACACTTAAAACACTGTCACCCACTGGAATCAACTGAAAAGAAGGGTGATTTCCCTTCTGCATTTCTTTAAGCCCCCTACTCCCTGTTCTCCAGTTAGATGGTCTTGTTGATCCGTCTCTTTAACATGTACCTAAGGGTTCTCCTGACAAGAACATTTCATGTTCCATCAAGACCTCACACGATCTAGGTTAGTACAGTCCCCTCTCCATTTTAGCATGTTGACTTTCACATTATCGTTTTCATTGCCTTACTTTTACATAATTCCGGTGTCTTTATTCGGAGTACTGTATTTTTTAGCTGTCCTTTGAAGATTTTGTTAGGTTTTGTCATGATTTCACTTTTCTGTAGTCGTTCCACTTTCCTTAAACGCTTTCTATTTTATCGGCTTTTATCTATTAGTTTTTACTCTGAGGAAGGCAATCTGTGCATTGCCAGCACGTCGGTTTTATAAAAAAGATCGTTGAAAATAGAAGGAATTGGTAGAGTACACCTTTCATTTCTCTACACTGTGTCAAGACTTTGCTATACTCCTGCTTCTTCCTGATGGCTTCAATAGTTTCTGTTGGACTGAATCTATTTCATGGAATTCAATATATAATGGGTTTACCCTGTAATGTCCGACAAGCCAGATTATTCTAATGGAAGAGCTGAGGGCTCATGATCGTGAGATTTATGGTACCGTTCAAGAGCGCTTGTGGGCATGCCTTTTTTACAGTAAAAACGTACAGACTCTTAAAAAAACACAGATCAAGCGTTCTTACCTTCTCACTCTAAGCACACAGTCTCTTACAAAAAAAGCAAAGGTCAAGCATTTCTGCAAGAACACGGTTGCTAAGTGCAGTTTACTTGCGTGGGAAAGCAGTTGTTTGTGGTTGCTAAGGTTTGTTCACATTTATTGGATTGCATTAGTTACCTAAAACTTTAAAAACTTTAAGTTTAGCCAGAACTGGAAGTAATTAATTGCGCCAGAAGGGAGTGAGGGAGGGTGTTCTCATAATTGCGCCCTAGTTTATTCAACTCTTTATTTGTCCCCATTTTGGGTAAAAAGTTGAGTGTTTTGGCGAATTGCGTAGTTGCGTGTTGTGAGCCTCCTGAGTGAAATGGAGGCTTAGTGAGGGGAGGGGGTGTTGCGCCATAACCAATATTTTGCATACTATTTATTACGTTAACCTTTTTGTGCAGCATTCACCAGTTATGTAGATAGTATTGTCGATAGAAAGGATCAAATCATTTAAGTATTTGGACAGAACACATAACAGTAACAGAGATGCCAAATCACTTATCGATTTTATGAGATCTAAACCGAAACTGAAGTCTATTAGGACAACACTATGGAAAGACAAAAATTGATACTATGCAGACTGATGCCAATCAGTTTAAATATTGGAATGAATTTATTTAGTCACTCAGGCGTTTCAGGGAAAATGTTTTCATTGGAAACACTTGTGAGGACAAAAGTTATAAAACGTGCAATGAAACAGATTAAAAATGTATATGATAGACTAGTCTGTCTGACACAAATGCCTAAGTATCTGCTTCTATTCACTCCAAACACGGTTCATCTATGTGTCTCATAAAAAACTTATTGACATCCGTTTGAGTACATTTTATTATAGTTTTGTCATCCCAGATTGTTGTTCTATAAACCGTAGTAACTCTTTAGATCTCATAAACTTGATAAGTAATTTGACATCTCTCTTGTGCATTCTTTCCAAACACTACAATACCTGGGTTCTTTTCTAGTAGAAGAAGACGTAAGATATAGACCAACTGTCCAACTTGAATGTTCTTCCATGTGTTTTGTTCAAAATGTGGACGATAATTGGCTCTAATTTACCTGACTACTTGTAAATCGAATTGAATATCGGCGCGCATTTTACTTTGTGAATATATCCACCTATCTGACGATTACGTGAAAGCGAATAAAGACTAGGTTTCTGATATGTCATAGTCAATTTTGGACAAGCATCAAGTTAATCTGACATAAGCAAGTGATATACTCTTTCTATATCAGAAAAGCTAGACATTGTCAATACTGACAAATCTTCTCTGTTAAGCAAACGATCCGAGTTGATCTCAAAGTTTCATCATCAATACAAATATTATTTATCGAATTTCAACACCACCCAGAACTATGATGCAAAGGTACGCCCCTACCTTATGAAAAGCAAGCGTTCTCAGGGTAAAAGTAGTCTGATGATTGCTAGATGCATGAACTTTAATAACGTACATAATTACTTTTAACTTGAAGGATTTATGTTTAAATATATATATATATATATATATATATATATATATATATATAATACAATGTTATTTTATACTAGGTTAGTACACCTAGTGGCCAACTTGTACGATTTGAGGGTAGCAGGTACTTCAACATATACATCGAGGTGAATGGTCTCATGGAAGATAGAGTGGAGGGTTTGTGCGGTTCCTTCAATCGGATAAAAGAAGACGATTTTGACTATTTTGACATTGAAAAGAACACCCCTGACACTGATAGATGTGAGCCTTTACCTCCTGGGTTGTGTTGTTCGTGTATTCCTGAGAAGTTTTCGAAATCATTCAAGTTAGTAAATTACTTCCACGATAACATGTATTGAAGTAGGAATATTATTATCATCTGCAGAAATGCAATAAACTACAATGATACTCCGTTTTGAAATATATGTTCAATGCTTTACAGTATTTTGTATGCAATCTTTCATCTGTTTGTCGTGTTTTACACGTTCTTGTTTCAGACTTTCATTCATTGTAAGCCTTTATCTTCTTACATTTCTATCAAGTGTACAGGTGTACATGTATGATCGTAGACAAGGTCTTTTGTGTATGACCAGTTTTGTCGTGTGAAAAGAGAGCTCTAGACTGCAGTATTGTCTTTTTGTTAAACATGTAATCAACGCAGAGGTATTAGAATACTCTTGTTTCACTACAAAGTGAAACGCACATATGCATGATCCGTAATTTTTGACGGACCTTGTACAAGAAAATAACAAGAACTTCAATCGTACAAAAAAATAACAAGAACTTAAATCGAACCGTCACTCAACGAAATTCAAAATACTTGTAGGGTATTCTGCTACAGGTAATATCCGCGTTTCTGAAAGCAAATCATCTTTGTGGCCGCAATTTGATATCATAGCCAGAACGGCAGCAACTTTGTTTCTTTAATTCGTTTACTGTAAAGTTGCAGATGTAATTCGGGAATACTCAATACTGATGATGCATATCCATGATGGCCGCCCGGTAGCTGACTTGTTATGTTTGCACGCTAAAAGCTATAACTCTTGAATACTAAAGTGATTTGAATCTAAATTCAAAAAAAAGAAGCAAAAAGAACAAAATCATATATTCTCAAGGTCTTTTGTTTTGCTATAACCGAAGTGAACATATCTAATTTGTCAAAAATATGAAAACAGGTTTATATTATGAAAATCGAAAACTTAGAGGCATTGATGCAAAAACTATGATATGTGGTACAATATCCCAAGCTATCTAATTAATTAACATAATTTTCCATATTTGTATGCACAGCTTTCAGAATATTTTCTCATTTTTCTTGGCGGTAACACATGGAAACCTTCTGCTCTGTCGTCGCCTGTGTGGTTTTGAAATTTACTGCATAGGTTCCTTGGGTATAACGTATCGAGATTTAAAATGATAGACAAAGTGTCGTCTGTAACTACTTTTGTCTGAAGCTTTTTTCTCAGTCAAAACAGTTTATCTTCAAAATAGTTCATAATAGCTTTAGATCTCAGTCTTTAAGTGCCTCCGGGATGAAGCCGACAAAAAGGTTGTTTTCAACGATGATTAAATGTCAATGTGTAAATTAAATGGCCTATTTTCTCATATCCCTTTGAAACAATTTATAAAAGGTTGTCCTATAGATTCCTATAAATGACATAACGCGGACTATTTCAATTGATTATGAAGATGGAATTTATGTATATAACATCGTGTCATCGTCTCTAAAACCTGCCGTTTAGAGCTTTGAAACTTAAAATATATCATTGACGCAACCTTTAAGGTACTTTCTCTCTTTCAATTTCCCCTTCTACCACCTATGTATCCTGTAAATTTCTATCTGTCTCTACTTCTACAGGCTGCCAAAAGGAACAAGTCTTTTCTACACGGATCATTTTAAACCTTCACAGTACACAATGAGGGGTTTCTATCCGATGTGTCAGTGTTTACCAGAAGAAGCAGATAAACCTTCGGCGGGAAGTACAATTTACTGTCAAGAGTCATTCGCTGCACCCATGCTAAAGATACTCGGTAACAATGGCGTCCCAAAGTATGAGACACAATGTAACGACCTAAGAAAAAAACGTGGTGGGCAGGACGCCCTCTATAGTGACGAAGATGAGTATGATCCATATGCATACGAAATTCACGATGATGACTTCACATTCAATCCAGACAACTTCACATGGCCGACACCTTCTGGTATCACTCAGGATGACGCAAGAGCGAAATGTACAGAAGCTATTTACCAATCTAATGTAGCAGCACGGTGCCAAGAAATCGACGAAGCACGTGAGGCGACAGATGTAGCATTAGAAGATTGTTTATTTGATATTCTGGTAAGGTACTTTCTCCCTCCTCATGTTTGTATATAGCCATACAATTTACGTGGAAAACACACACGGTAACACAAGGAAGTGACAATTGCGCATAGGTTTGCTTGGAATAAGATGAGGCATGGAAAATTGATTTAACCGATCCTTTTTAAAATAATGACCATCTCAGTCAGGAATTTCGTACGCATACGAGTCATACATCTCAGAGGATGCTTTCGACATCTCCTAATTTCTCAAAAGAATGATAACAATGAGAGTCCCTCCAGAAAGGGTCATTGAATACAATGATATGACTGCGGTCAAGATTGAAACAAATTAGCGATGTGATGCACTTCCCTGTTGTAAAATATAGAACGTAATGAAGGAAAAAAGAAAATAAAATGTTTAAGGATGGACGTGAACTATATAAAAGGTAACACGATAAGTAACATTGTTGCATTTTCTCTTGGCGTTTAAACGAGGTCAAATGATACATGACACCTCGATTCCTACCCAACTAAACGGCACTTGAGAAAATCACTTGGGAAGGGCTTATTTAAGAAGTTTCAAAGTCAAAAAATAATTCACCGTCCTAGTTTTTCGCGAATTGAACATTTTATTATTCTTATGTTATATTCGGCCAGTTTTAATTTCAAATATCGGTGAATGTTAGGTAATTTCTTTCCCTGGTACCAGGCTTTGCACGGTTATACCTGATTTGTGTTCTTGATTTGGTAGGAGTATGGTTGAAAATTTCACTGATGATATTTTGAGCAAAAGTTTAAGTCTTTTACTGTCGAGGCGCATACTACGCATTCTGGCAAATACTCACATTCAGTGAATCCAGAACTCCTGTATAATGGCTCACCATCAGTTTCCTTTTTGTAGCTCATGGATGACTTAAAGGTTGTCGATATCGCTCGTTCAACAGTGGAAAGTGTCTGTTTGTCTACGCTTACCAAAAACACAAGTTTGTGGGAAACTAATGAAGAAGGCGAGCTAGCGCCTCCAGCGTCCATAATAAACGCTGTGTGTCCAAATAACTGCAATGGTAATGGTAACTGTACAATGAACGGTACGTGTGTCTGCAAGGAAGGGTACACTGCTGTAGACTGTGGTATTGAGATTGGTAAACCACCGGACGTAGAGTATATTCGTAGTGGCAGTCTATGTGATACCAGAAAAAGACCATGTGAAAGAGTGACAGTGGCCGCCATTGGACTACTCAACGCAGACTCGTTGACTTGTCATATTCATGATCTCAAGGTGAGGTAACATATAGACTGTCACTTTTTGAAAATCACAGTGTTTACATTCATCAGCATAATTATTCATCCAGTCATTCATTAATACACTTGAAGATACACGTCTTGGAAATGCATCGATCTCATGCTTGAGCACTGCCTGCTCAGATTGATGCCGTACAAGCAAGTCTCTCTTGTCCTGATATTGTGGATATAATAGAGTTATACGTCACATATGTTTTGAATTATAAATTGAGAAATACTAAGCATGCCACGATAGTGTCCCTTGAATAAACCAAGCTAGACATAAACGACTTGAAAACTTTAGTTGTCAGGAAGAATCTTGCAATTTGTTTCATTTCAAGTAGCACGGATTTAGAGGATCGACGGTCTTTTACAAGTGTAATTACAGTTGAAAACACAGTTAACCACGAAACAAAGAATTTAACGGAGTCCTTGTCTTTACAGTATGACTCTGCAAGTAATTCTTGGGTGGAGAGCGGAACCGTGGTTCAAAGTGCTGCACAATTCGCGAGTGCTTACTCTGCCTATTGTTTTCTGCCCCTGCCTCGAGTTCGTAGACAAGTCAGGTCACTCGATGAAGTCGGCCAATCAGTGCAAG
>LD347184.1:18849-36752 GCA_001465055.1 Ptychodera flava | reverse complement strand
ATGAATTCTGCTTCTTAAGTAAGTCAATAAGCAAAGAGGCACAATACATGTAAATACGTACAGGAACTGTGCACTGTTTGAAAATGTGTCCTCGAACAAATTATACCAGTAATGTTGTCAAAAAGAACTTCAAGCATTTTAACAGTGAGTTCCTCTGCAAAGAATACCTCAGCATTAGTATCATACTGAACAAAGTACACAGAATTATGGCCTGTATGGACTTGTAACAGAGTGACATGTGAAGTGTTTTTGTTGAAAAGACGTGATCGATGATGTTTTTTCAATTTGTCATGTGGTACTGTGGTATATAGCTTAGAAAATCAAATGTCTGATGTTATCTTTGGATGAGATCTCGACTTCAAATTATCTCAGCGTTCTTTTGAATTTTTTACTATCAACATTTGATTAATGCTACTACAAGAGAAGACAACATGATCAGTATATAGCAGTTCCTGTTTGATAGTGCAAAGAGCAGATGTTAGACTCTTTGATAACTGAGTTGAAGTACAATTAGACGACCCTGCAATAAAATAAACCTAACTTTACAAGGTGTTTTGTGGATTGTAGGTATCCAGTACAGCCGGTAGTTCCACCACAACATGCATGTTCATAGTTAAGGTTGTGTTGAAAAATTAAGGACAAATATTTTGTAAAAGAAACAAGACCCAGAATCCCTAAACACCAACTTTTTGAAAAGTGTTCATCAGCGTGACAGCAAAATATTTCATGGTTTGTTACTGCTTCAAAGATTCTGTGGAATATGCAGTGTATTGCCTTTTTAATGTCTACTTGTGTACACTAGTATTGGGTGAACTTTTCATCAACAATTCATTTACTGTCTTGATGATGATAATGATGATGATGGTGATGATGATGATTATATTTGACCATACTTAAGGTAATATGCACCTCGAAAGTGAAAGACTTAAACTTTTGCTCAAACTTTCCTCAGTGAAACTTTCAACCGTTCTCTTACCGAAGCAAGAATAAAAATTAGGGGTCACCGTGCAAACTTTGGTACTAGAGAGACAAATAACTTGCGATTTCTCGATATTTGAAATTCAAAATGGCCGCCATCCCTGTGTTAACTCTATGGGAAAAAATAAAATTTTCGATTTTCGAAAAACTAAGACGGTGAAAACTTTTCTTTCACCAAGAGCTTCAAAATGAGCCCCCACAAATGGTAGGTCAGAAGAAAATTGATAAAATTTGAAGGCCCGAATATCTGTCCCCGAGGTGCGTTCTAACGGTACCTTAATAAGAGCAGCCTGGTAATCTGTATAGATGCATGCATATTATCTTCTCAGGGCCCATTTTGTAGAATTTTTGTCAACAATAATATCTGGAGTGTCTCATCTATTTTATACATGCTTTGTAGGTAGGCTACCATTCCTTACTCAATCACAAAATACAAGGAAAAACTTGATCAAAATGTTTTATTTTTTCGACAGGTTGGACAGGTGGCTATCGGTGGCTGTGTGATTTGGAGTAAGAGTACAAACAAGAATGGATCCCTTCTTTCAGTACCAGAACGACCTTGGAGGTCACATTGGAGGAGGTATTTAAATTCACATTTAACGTACCCCTCCCTACCAGCCTATAATGGACCAAAGCAAACAATGTATGACATAATATTGGAGACAAAGCCGAGTACAATATTGAGTGCAAAGTTTGCTTAAGTCTATTATGAGCAGGGAGGGGAACATTATGGGTATTATTACACATTGTTGGTTATGCCAGTAAATATTTCAATGTAGATAACATCTGTGGCCACAAAGCTTGATGATAGGTTACATTATCAGTAATAATCTGGGAGGAAAACTTCACAAATTTCAATGGTATTGACAAAGATTTATGATAATCTGTGATATTAATTCCTCATAATGGTAGATGCTTCAAAACTCATGGTTCATGAGTGAAATAAGTTTATTTACATTTGACTGTCTTTGAATAACATTTTGATACAATCCAACAACATATTCTTTCCCTTCATGTAAAAGTGAAATTAAAATGTGTGGCATGAATATGTATGGCAATTCTGTCTGTGTAACTCACCCCAGCTATTGGTTTTGTTGTACCAAAACCATGGAAGTGTTGTTTGCCTGTTCAAAGACCACTTTGTCACTGGTCATAAATTATTTCTGCAAATGAAATAATTTCATAGAATTGCTTCAGTCAGATGTACAATTAAATTTTCTTTTTCTTGTTTATCCATTTATTTATTTAATTCTTGAATCCTCTTTTAATCAGGACATCACGAGAACAGAAAAACATCTGAAGCATTACCAGAAATGATTTATGAATAATTAAACAATACAGCACACCCAGCGATGGTATACCACAAGATTTTGACCAGCTCACGATGAGTTAGCGAGTGTACCGGTATAAAGTGAACTGGTCAAAATCGAGTGGTATACCGTCGCTGGGTGTGATTTATTGCTATAACAGAATATTGAAATTCAGGCATGGAATGTCAGAAAGGCTTTCTGCTCAACCTTAGAGCTTGCTTGTGTACCAGCTCTGGTATATCGCAAATATACCACAGTTCTTTTCACATCTCGACCAATCAGACTGCTGCATTTGCACCATCAAAAATGGTATGAACTTTCCCCAGATGACTTTGGTTGGGTAGAATTGAAGGTGAAAGTTGAAAATATAAACTATTAAGGCAAATTTGCCATTTTTTGTACAAATTATGTTTTTCTCTGAAATTACTTTCAAATATGGCATATACTGGTAAAGCTCCTGGGGATAGCATTATCCTACGTGATCAAGTGACAGTCGTGGGCATTTTGTCTGTGAATTCCTTATGATGTCATTATTCAACTTTGTTGGCTACTGACGTACAGTATTTTGACAAACACAGTTGTAACTTGAACTTGCTGTTTTGTTATAAAATAGACATAGCCATCACAGTTGTCTTCATGTTGCATTTGAAGGCGGAACGAACCAAAAATGTTTGTCATTGCTGTTAGCCAAACTGCTATGCTGGTATCGGCAGCTAGGTATATAGTGAATACATGACATGATATTATCTGTAGCAGGACATTATACATGTATGCCAATCCAAGTCTCTTTGATTTTCTGTTTTTTCATAGATGACCTTCAAAATTTGGTTAGAGGTCTCCAGGCCATGAAAGGCGAGCCCATAGACAGACGCACAAGGGACAAGATTTTGAAAAAAGATCACCCTTCAGAACTTTTTAAGGAGTTACGGGAGCATGATCTGTTGTCACAATTCAACCCACATACCCTGATTATGCTCCTGCAATTTGCCAACCTTCACCGATTGGCCAAGCATGTGAGAGTTCGGTTTGAGAAAGGCTTTGACAGGCATTACTCATTTGAAGAGGTGGAAAGAGAAGCAGACATGAGGGAAAGTCTACCAACTGGACAAGAAGGGAACCAGCAAAGACGGCCACATCTCGCAGCAGTGGCGCCTTCGGCAACACACAGAGTTGAAGAAGGGAATATCACCCAAAAACCGCAATATCCAGACCAGCAACCATCAATCTCATCTGCAGCAGGACCTAATACCAGCATTTCAACTGTTCCTCTCAACAATCAGCCCACCACTGTCCATAAGAATACTAGTACTCAGAATCAGGCAGTGTCAGTCTCTCGTGAGGTTCAAGTGAGTGCTATACGGTCTTGTGGTAAGTACAAAATTAAGACTTATCTGATGCTAAAAGGGATAATTTCTTAATGTGATATGCTAACTGTCCAGGTGTATACCTATCTAATTCACACTTTGCAAGTGTTTGTTCCCTGTTGATTTTTAAATCCAAAAAAAACAATTCACTTTCTTAATATGCCTCTTTAAAGAGGAATATTCCATAATCCATATTCCTTAATGAGATTAAACAGAGAGCAAATTGTTTTAACAGATTTACATTCCTGTTGAAAATAAACTCCAGTAAAGTGTCCGGTATGATATTTATACCGGTACACTGGCATAATTGCCCCATATTCCTTACTTTTGTGGTTTTTTGCCGACAAGTGATTCCCCGCTACATGAGGAATCACGAGTCTGCAATGCAGCAACATGAATGAGGAATACAAGGGGACTATATATTTATCACATGTACATGTATATACCCAGTTTTCTGTGAATAAACCTTTCTAGCATGATGTTATACACTAAAACTGGGAAAGAATGATAGAGACTATTTGAAGTGAAAATCATGCCCATGTGTTATGCGGTCACAGCAACATTTAGGTGAGCTGACATGTACTCAGGTGTTCATGGCCATGTCAAGTTCAACTTCAACCTGGCCAGAAAACCACATCATGGCAGTCATCAGTTTACAAACTATCAAATACATTCCCTTCCCATTTATGAAATGCTGAAGTTGCATAATGAAGGTACTTCACAGATACATGTAGTCTGCATTTATTCTGGTTATTTTCACATTGCTTTTGTGGTGAGCTAACTGGTTGTTTGGCATCTCGGAATACCCACACAAAAACTTTCTTGAGTACAGAATATGAAGAGCCAAGGAGATAGAGTTCAAAATTAGCCATGCATATCAAAAGTAAATTTTCTTGTGACACTGTATGCTAACTTTCCATGTACCACTTGCTTGGGTAATTCAGTTTCTGTGTAAAAACTGCTGTCGCTATAAGTTAATTCACATCGGTATCTATATTATGATGGTGTTTATACATTGCCCATGGCATAGAAAATGGATTTTGTGTACAGTGAGCCCCCTTGGGCATTGGGACAGGATTTTGACTCCAGAGTGATGTCTTTGGTTCAAATGAAATGATTTAAAAGTATTATGATGGCTGATATATGGAAATATCAGGGAAGTTCCCACACGTTATTTGTTTGAAAGGGTTTTGAAATCTGGAACAAATACATATACATGTAGGTCACAAAGCATGAAAAATTTGCAACCCAACCGGTAATATCAGTGTCTTTTAATACATGAACCCTCACGATCAGAGATCTCAAGTATGCATTCTCACCACAGTGATCAATTTTATAATACTTTGTTGTTAAGACAGTACACTGTATTATCAACTTACAAGAAGATGTTTGTTGATCTTTTTCAGGCAAAGTAGTACTGCTTGTGAGTAGTAAATGGAACAATGACGTCGACAGACTGGCGATTGTTAACAAGATACTGGCTTTCACTTTGGCTAGAAACAGAGCAGAGGCATATTCCACGTCGTTAGAAGTGTCTAACAACGAATTCACCAACCATGAAGAGGGTGGTGTCAGTGTCAATGTCATACATCCTCTTAAAGAGATAGTGGATAGGATGGAAAATCGTAAACCAGCAACAGATTGGCTGTCAACCCTGTATAACAGTGTGTTTCCACAGCTGGCCAAGTCACTGAAGGGTAAGGTAGATGTAGTGGTGGGTCACCTTGTCCTGGGAGAAGATAAAGCCCTCGCTGCGGCTTGCATCCAAATCAAAAAGAGCATAGCGCCAAAAGCCAAGTTGATTCTCTTTAATCACGAAATTCCTGAAGAAGTTGAAGAGACCAACTTTGAAACAAATGCTGTACAGTATGCAAGACAAGCTGATGTAATCTTCTCCATCGGTGACCGTGTTCATGCGCACTTCGAGAACAAGTACAGGATACTACATGGAGACAAACTACATTTCCGCTACTATCCTGGTCTCATGGAGCTGTTCACGGAAATGAAGTTAAAACCTCCATCAGAAGGCAAGCAACAGATCCTCACAATCTGCAATGTCAAGACAGAAGATGATTTTCAGAGATATGAAGTCATCGCCAAGGCAATGGGAAAAGTGGCCAACCAGTATCATTCATTCCATGTGAAGCGCATTCCCGTATGGAATTTTTATGGAGTGAAGAATGAAATCGGAGAAAAATTTAGGGAATACCTGGAGAAGACTGAAAAATCAGGACAACTGGTGATAAACCTTGCAAGTTCATTTTCAGTGCAAGACATGGAAACTTGGATGCTGCAAAGTATCCTATTGGTTGCACCGGAGAAGAAGGACCCCTTCAACTTTCCGGCATATTTTGCTCTTCAGGCTGGATTTCCAGTCCTTGTGCCATCCTTTTCTGGTATTGCAGATTTCCTCGAAAGGAAATTCCCTGAGTCTGATTACAATTCCCTCAGCTGCGTTGATGTGGGAGTGCATTCCGGATCAGTCAAGGACGACAGTAAAAAGTGGGCTGACCAAATCATACAGAAATTACAAAGACCAGACAGTGCCTTCCGTACAGCTGCAGACCTGAAAAAGGATCTTATCAAGAAGCTTGAAGACTCCCAAGAGGAGTTCATCAGGCAAAGCATTGGTGTTTCAGGTGATTATAAACATGTTTTACTGAATATGCTGTCATAAAGATCAGTGTGGTAGATTGACGGATGGCAAGGTTTGATTTTGATTCCAGGAAATATTTATTACAGCAGTACCAGTGGTTACATGTCAGCATGACAACTCATAACTCAAAAGCAAAGGTTAAGGCATGACCCGGAAGCAGAATGAATGTTATTTGCATGAAACTCATTTGCCTGATAAATATATATATTCTACATCCTTGTTTTAGCTCCTCAGTTTTGTATACTGAGGAGCTATTAGTATGGCCACGTCAACTTTTACTTCCTTCTGTCAAGATTTGGCCAATTAACTTCCCGTCTGTGTGTCCATGTGTCATGTGATAAACTGGTGGTGGCAATTACAGTGAAATTCGATCAATCTACAAAACTTAGTTTTTCAGATGAGTGTTTCGCTAAATTGAAACATGAGTACTTTTTTTTTTGTTTGCCAGTTTTAAAATATTACAATTCTCTGTCAAGATATGTTCTATTGAGAATCAGTAGTTTGTGAAGTCATTGTTTACGTATTGCAACATCATTTGCTTTGCAATAATCTCATAACTGAAATCACAAACTATTCACCTGCAAATTGAGCAAAATATCAAAGATATCAAAAGTCTCAATTTTTTTTTCAAAGTAAAGTATATTCAAAACACTCATTTTGTTTTTTCAAAGTTTGGGGTGGACTACCCTTCTTTGAAGCTTGGAAACCAAGGATTATTCTGCCTCATGGGGTTTCTGAATACTCCGAAATGGGTCAGATTTTGTTAATGAGACACAAAGTGTTTGTATCTTGGATTTAGTTTCTCACCGTGGCCATAACATGTCACAATTGGAGATTTCTTTGGACTCACAAGTTTGGTTGATTCTGTGTCACTTTCATCCCGAACTCTGGCACTGTCTGGTTCAATATCACGAGCACTAAAACTCAAAACACAGAAGTAAAATTGGCACTGAGATCGCACATTTCACCCCACGTGTTGATGTTTATCATTACCAAAACTATATAATACCAATCAAAATGACTGAAACTAAGGTTGTGCAAATATGAAATTTCACAGCGAGTGCAGTCTGTGACATTGTGTAAATAGCATGCAAAATATGTCTTAGCGGGAACACTGAAAAGGATAGAACATTTGTATATTTGTTTTGATAAGACCGTTTTTAAATGACTCATATTTCTCCAATAGAGAGGTCGAATGAGAATGATGAACATGACTCTACTGAAGCAGATACAAATTCTAGTGGTAACCAACCAGCAACACCTGCTACCACTGGGGCAGCTACATCAGAGAGCGACGAAGGCTTCACTCATCATGAGGGAGATGGTAGAGAGACAGCGTCTTCTTCCCCTCCCCCAAATTCACAACCGAGATACAAACGACCAGCCAGTGAGAGTGAAACTCCATCACCAAAGTTTGCAGCCAACGGCAGCAATGTACCAGTACGCCAACTAGACCAGCAGGTTGCCAACACCAATGGGCAAAGTGCAGGACAACTGCCATTGGTCAGTCGAGAAGGTGATACACCTGGGGGAAATGTAAACCAGGTGAGATATTCATCTGGTTAACTTGATATGGTTAATGAATCACTCTCTGTCTTTCTTCTGAAGCATGTTTCTCTACTACATTTGTTTGCTCTGTGTAAGTTTACTGCATGCAAATGTTTGCAAACACATCACATTATTAGTGAGACATGAGAAGTTGAAATGGACTGACAGGAGAGGGATACATGTCGTGCTGTTGATAGGGCTACAGAAACGTCTTCAACTGTGCAGTGGAGAGTGTTGGGAATCATTTTTTTTGTGAAACATACCGGGTACATGTGGAAACTAATCTCTTCACTGCAAACCCCTATGGGAAAACTTGAGCAAAATTTTGTTGACATTTTACAGTGAGCAGGTTTTGTTAGCTCACATTTGGTATACCAATGTGAGGTTATTGTATAAGCTGAAGTCAGTGGCGTCTGTACATATATGTACTGGTATGTATGTATGTACATGTATGTATGTACTGGTATGTATGTATGTATGTATGTATGTATGTATGTATGTATGTATGTATGTATGTATGTCCGTCAACATCAAAAACTCACGAACTGCTGCACTTATTAGCTTGGTATTTGGTGTGTGGATGCATCCTGGGCTATAGATGGGATTTTGTTCAAATGAGGCCAAAAAAAAAAAATTGTGCTGTTCCGATTACATGGTTTTCAAAAATAGGGTAGGTAGGTAGGGAAATTTTTTTTTCTTTTTTTTTTATTTCTCAATTTGCATTTTGTACGCTTTCAAACAAACTACTAGTGAACAATTTCCTCATGAAATGCACTCAAATTGAATACCAGTTTATTAAAATAAAATATTTATCAGTAGAATTGAAGTGTGTGGTTTATTAGACTGCCACGGAAATTGATATGGCTGAATTACAATTCTTTGAAGGGAAAGTGAACTGCTTATCCACAGGTTAGTCTGACTAATGTACATTCAAACATTAAAATTAAGAACAGCCAGCCATTCCCACTGTACCTTCAAGGGATTTTTTCATTTTTTACTGAACTCTCTGCACAACACAAACCAGAAAAAAATCTGTTGTAGTTATAAAAGAATCTTTTGTAGCTTCTGAAAAAATAATGTGCTTGTTTGTCACGTTTTTACTGTGCGTATATCATCCCTCACTACTGTAAGTTTGGATCAACATTGCCCTTTGCAAACCAGTGAGCTGTATTTTTGTAGTGACCTAGCTGGTCTTGTAGTTTTGTGCGCAGACTCAGTAGAGCTAAAACGAATAACTTAGAGGGTCAGGTCCCTTGTTTTGAATTGAATGCGGAGTCGAGTTTTTCTCGATGTCAGATTTGGTCCAGTTGCTTTTTTCAGTCATTTTAGAATGGGGAAAATAACAAACAGAAAGGTTGGTTGTCACCGACAGTTAATTTTAGGGTTTATTTGCTCCGAAAAATGAGTCAGTGTCTGTTCACTGAATTCAAAAACCGGGCCCGTGTGCCCATTGACACCACAGCTTGCTTCAATCATGGATGCATCCATGCTTCAATGCTTGTGCAGTCTGCACTGAACACGTTTCTGTGACAGTAAAGTCCAATATTAAGTCCAATTTTTGTGTCAATTTTGCTATCAGAATTATTTTCAGTGTTATGGACATTCATATGATGCACAAAACCTTCAGTTTGTCTCCTTTTCTCGATCGTGCAGAGATGATGTGACACAGAAACCTTATCGGGCTAGGGCAATGAACTTTTGTGAACGTAACTCTCAACTGGCTGATAGGCTTTCACATGCAAAATCAGCGTACGGAAATTTACGCGTGGTATTGTTTCAACAGCATTTTATTGAAGTAGATCAAAAAGTATCAAAATCGAACTAAATTTAGTTTCATGCGTTTCACGTTTTTTCATATCACTATTTTTACTTCCGGGTTTACGAAGCTCTAAAAAGTCTAGGGTCGGGGGTATAAAATTGGGGTAGGTCGGGTAATCGGAACAGCACATATTTTTTATTTTGGCCTGAGTTTGGATTGCCCAAATTATGCAAATGAGCTCAAATAATGTGAAAATGGTAAAAAATTTCTAACTCAAGAACCGCTATTTTGATTGCTTTGAAAATAAGTGTGCAAGTACCTTAGGCGGACCTTATGTATGTCATGCAGGTATCTTGAATTTTGCATTTTTGCTGAATTTTTTTGTTATTAGTTCCAGAGACCAGCTCTGGAACTGTTAGTTTTTGCTCACTTTCCTTCTTTCTTTCTTTCTTTCTTTCTTTCTATCTTTCTTTCTTTCTTTCTTTCTTTCTTTCTCTATTTCCGGTTTTACTACCATAGAACATGCTATACACAAATTTTACCTTAATTACCCAGAATGCATTGCAACACGCTTATGACGTCATCGCTCAGCTCGGACAGGTTTTACGGGCATTTCTTGTTTGTTTATTTGTTTATTTTTTATTTGGCATTGCTCAACTATCATATTGCGTTCAGTTATTAATAATTCTAGCTTTCTTTCGCTTTGTTTTTTGTTGCTTTTTGATTTTATTTTTCTCTAAATACTCGCCGTACGTGGCTATACTGTTTCGCCCGAATGCTCATGGGTTGAATGGCACATTAACAATTGCGGCGTATCGATCGCTTCGCTCGCACATAGAGAGAAAAGTAGTACCTAGGCGAGGTGGGTGTGCTCGAAAACGATGATCAATGCAAAATTTGGACTCAAAATCGGTTGTTTTGGCGGAGAAACTGCCCGCCGTATTTCTGAGGAGCCACCAGCGGTTTTTCCTATATCAGTCTGCGGGGCTGTGGTGGGAGGCCGTTTAACGCCGGTAACACACAGCCCTGCCATGCAGAGCTAGGCATTCATAGTGAACGTACTGTCTGTCATGCACCGGCATGCGTTGGCTGCACGTAAAAGCAACTCAACTTTCCAAGATCCAACGGTCAGTATCCTGTGAAAACAGCGACATAGCAATGAAAATTGTTTTAGTCTGTGCTTTTAATCAAATGAAAATGCATGTGGCTCAATTCCAACGGCCTAGGTCCGATGTTTCCTTTCGTCTGATCATCGTCGTAAATCACATGCCTCTTTACGGCAACAACTCAGGGCTACCCGTCAAGCGATTGATTTTTGCGTAGGTCAGCGGAGCGAAAATTATTGCTCTGGCTCGCGAGAATGTTGTCTGATAAACATTTCCGTGCGTTGTCGCCCCCGTATGTATCTGTTGCGTATTTACCGTAGGCTAAATGTAGGCATTTGTGATCTGTGTACTGTAATTCCCCGGACTGCCGTGCTTTTTAGTTGTATTATGGTGTTTACTGCTATCAGCCCTGAATATTAAAATCCAAAGCACTCTTTCATTCTGCACCTATCTTTGTCACACATTCTCTTGTTTCTTCCGCTGCTCTGGTCTCTGGAACTTCGCTTTTGCTTGCAAATGCTTTCTAGTTTTCCTTATCTTGGGTAAAAATTATTCTTCTCTGAAACCGCTGGCCCAAATGCTCTCAAATTTAGAATGGATATTTGCAAGGGTGTTGTCCTTCTATTTTGTTGAAATCACAACAAAACATGCAAAATTACCGTTTTTGAGCAATTTTGGTTATTTTTTGTCAAAAAATCTAAAAAAAAATATTTTTTCTTTAAACTGCTGGACCGACAGCTTTTATATTTGGTATACATATGCCCAGGGATGACATTAGTTGGATATATGGAAATTGTCCTGAAATATGCTAATTTGTATTTTAAAGACAACTTTGTCATTTTTGGTCAAGAAAACTTGCTCTCAAAAACTACTCATCTGATAGCTTTAATTTGGCATAAAAGTCTTGAGGGATGTTATTAGATATATCTTCTGATCAAAGTGTTAGGAAACCCCCAAATTTATATTTTTAGCTACTATAGACTATAGTCTATAGAAGCTATTGGGATGGGTATCCGTCCGGCGTCCGTCGTCAGTCTGTATGTATGTACGGTATGTATGTATGTATGTATGTCCGTTTGTTAGGAGTCCGTCCACCCAAATATCTTGAGAACCGCAGTACTTACTGATTTGATATTTGTTGTGTAGATGAAAAATATGATTTTGAGAAACTATTTTTTTTAATTTTTTGATGTTGTTGAAAATAGGCAAATTAATACCAAAAAAGGCGTTTTTGGTAAACAATCTTCTTCTTCATAACCGCTGGTCAGACAGCTTTGTTATTTGGTATACAGGTCCCTAGGGACAACCCAACTTAGATTTGTTCAAATTGTGATGAAGTATGCAAATCTGTATTTTTAAGGAATTTTTTTTGTCATTTTTGATCAAAATTTGACTTACATTGTATGTAATTCTTGTACTGTATAAACCCTATCAATTCAACCAGAAAAAAATAATTAATATGATTTTAAATAATTGAATTAATTAGGAAATCATCAAAGCCAAAATAATTTTAGTGTAGAATTATCAGATAGTTCAACTTTTTTTGACAGTTCATAGTGAAATGCTTACCATCTTGGAGGATTAAAACATGTAAAGGCAACTTTCCTGAATTCCAACTTTGACATACCGGTATTCTGAACCGTCATTTATTGTGCCCTGTATGTTATCTAAAAGAAATTGCTCAAAATAGTTTGTCATGATAGGGTGGTCAAATAAATAGAGATAGACAAAGTTCTAATTTCCATTTATGGTTGACTTGGTAAGGATAAAATAAAATTAAAGCTGCAAGCAGCGTTGGCGGGGCCCAAGCGGTAAACATGGTTGAAAGTTCTAGCACTAATGATACTATGTGCAAAATTCGAGCTTGGAAAAGTAGGATTTTGAACATCATCTCATAGTTACTGTACATTTCACCTGGAATTGCATGTTTTACGGAAAATCCAATATGGCAGCCAACCACGTGACCAATCAAAACGCCTTTCGCAAACTTGAAAGAGATCACACTTAAGATGTTATGTGTCAAATTTCAGTCAAATCGGTGTGTTGGTTTTGGAGAAGATGATTTTTAAACATTGAATCACGATTTTCTCAAAATCCAATATGGCGGCCAAACCACGTGACCGATCAAAATGCCTTTCGCAAACTTGAAAGAGATTACACTTGAGATATTACATGTCAAATTTCAGTCGAATCGGTGTTTTGGTTGTGAAGAAGAAGATTTTTAAAGATTAAATCACGATTTTCTGAAAATCCAATATGGCGGCCAAACCACGTGACCGATCAAAACGCCTTTCGCAAACTTGAAAGAAATTACACTTGAGATATTACATGTCAAATTTCAGTCGAATCCGTGTGTTGGTTCTGGAGAAGAAGATTTTTAAAGATTAAATCACGATTTTCGCAAAATCCAATATGGCGGCCAAACCACATGACCGATCAAAACGCCTTTCGCAAACTTGAAAGAGATCCCTCTAAGGATAAAATGAGCAAAATTTCAGCTCAATCAATGTGTTGGTTCTGGAGAAGAAGATTTTTAAAGAATAAAATGGTATTTTTCGAAAATCCAATATGGCGGCCAAGGTCACGTGACCGCACACGATTTTATGTGCCAATTTTTAAGATCTTAGGTCACGGTTGCTATATAAAAATTTCCAACTGACTAGACCCCTAGGTCAGCAGGAAATGCCATTTTTAGGTTTTCGGAAAATCCAATATGGCCGCTCGGTCACATGACCAATCAAAATTTTAAAGATAATATGCACGAGTACCTATAAGTAGCTATTAGCACTGCACGTTTGAGAAGTTTCTGTCATGCGGTTTCTGAGATCAAGAGGGACAGTAGAAGAAGAAGATGAGGAAGAAGAAGAAGAATATTGAACTCCAGTAAAACCAATACGGGCCCACGCCGGTAGGCTTGGGCCCCTAATTACTTTTTGAGGGAAAAAATAGAGTGGTCAATTAAAAGAGTGGTCAAAGTGATAGGGTTTTTACGGTAAAGCTGGGCTGTAAGATTCCTCATGTGCTATTTATAGCAATTATGCAATCTGTGTAAACAGTGCAATGAAAGTGTTACATGATGCTTTTGATGACCTTGAACTTCTTAAGTTTCAAACATTTGTCTCTTCAGTGTGCTTTCTCTGAGTACGTACAGTCTCAACTTATTCAACAGAACTTACTTACAATGTTAATTTGAAAGTTAAAATGTGCTTTGTTAATAGCATGAAAATACTGATAAAAATATAACCAGCTTAAGATTCTTTATAACCTGACAGATATGCTGTTTTTAGCTCACATTTGGTATACCAATGTGAGGTAATCGTATAAGCTGAATCAGTTCATTTGCATCCGATGTGCATGTCTGTATGTATGTATGTATGTATGTATGTATGTATGTATGTATGTATGTATGTATGTATGTATGTATGTATGTATGTATGTCCGTCCACATCAAAAACACATAAAAACCGCAGTACCTACTGTCTTAGTATTTGGTGTACAGGTGCACCTAGGGGTGTAGATGTGAATTTGTTCAAATGAACTTGTCAGTGTCAAAAATATGCAAATGAGGGGAAAAAAGGCAAAACCCTGCAAATTGCAAAAACTCTGTAACCGTTGGTCAGATAGAGTTGAAACTTGGTGTGCAGGTTCCTTTAGCTATTCTAAATTAGGTGTATAAAATTTTGGATGAAATTTGCATGTTTCTATTTTTGGGGTAATTTTTTCACTTTTTAGTCAAAAAATGTTTTTCTCTGAAACCACTCGTCTGATTGCTTTGAAAGTTGGTATACATGTTCCTCAGGATGACTTCAGTCAAGTTTATACAAATTGAATTGAAATTTTCATATTTGTAATTTTGGGGCAATTTTCCGGATTTTTGGTCAAAAATTTTTTTATTCAAAAACTACTAATCTGATAGCTTTGATATTTGGTATACAGGTTCCTAAGGTTGATCAAAATCAGTTTTGTGAATATCGTGAAGATATCTCAAATTTTGTATTTTTGCTGAATTTTTTGGTTAATTTTCTCATTTTAAGTAAAATTTCTTCTTCTCAGAAACCGCTAGCCCAATTGCTCTCAAATTTGGATTGGGTGTTTGCAAGGGTGTTACCCTTCTAATTGTTGAAATTACGACAAAATATTACTGTTTTGGAGCAATTGTTTTCATTTTTGGTCAAAAAATCTTTAAAAATATTTACTTTTTAAAGCCCCTGAACAGACAGCTTTTATATTTGGTGTACAGATGTCCAGGGATGACAATAGTTAGATATGTGGAAATTGTTCTGAAATATACAAATTTGTATTTTTAAGACAATTTTGTCACTTTTGGTCAAGAAAACTTGTTCTCAAAATTACTTGCAGGGCTGTCAATGTTTTTCAGAATAGAAGGGTGCAAGTGAAAGAACAGGAGGGTACAGCCTTGTGCGGAGCGAAGCGGAGCAAGGCGTGCGCGCAAGCGCACGCGGGGGGAGGTCAGGAGGTGGGTGTCCCCCCTCCTGAAGCTGAAGCTTTTCTAATTATTCATCTTCAATTGGTGGCATGTGGTGGTACTTTTGAGGGCAATTTACTGTCAAGTTTATTATAACTGAAGTATAAAAAGTAACATGAAATTGAATCTTGTGAAATAAATTATGGAACACAAACAGAAGTATTACAGAGTTTATATGTTTATTGATACACCAGGTTATTATTATTTGCATACAAATTCTGTTGAATTACAACCTGCTTAATAAAGATCATAATCTGAACCATAATCAGAATCACTGGAGTACTCATCTAAGCCCAAGGCTTGTATTGCAGTACCAGCTGACAATACCTCAATATTGTGTGATTCTCAGGCTGATGAAACAGTAGCTTCAGAAACTACATCTGCAAAAAATATTTCTTCAATGGTAGCTTTAGAAACTACACCTGCAGAAACTATTTCTTAAGAAACAACATCTGCAGAAAGTAATTCAATAATTGTAATACGTTCCCATTCAAAAACATCTAATCGTATTAGAATTTTAAAAAAAATCTTGTCCCCACTGCAAAACTGATGTCATAACATAACAACAAAAAATTCCGATCTACCGGTACGTCTGGTTGATACTGCTGTAATTTTATTTTGTCTGTTTCAAGACATCTCCTCAGAGTTACCGGCTATGAATTTCTAGTGTGAAAATTTACAAATGTAATGGGGTAAATACGAGACCATTACCAGAGACAATTTGAGTAGACGCTACGTCATACAAACAATTACAATACTCAAGTTTACAATCGCTAATGAAATTGCGTGGCTTCGTTGTCCGTCGGCCTCTCAATCGACAAGATTGAGAATATGTTGATTTATTTACGTAGTAAATCCTTGCGCGTGAAAGTTAACGATCAAATATTTTCTCCTGATGACTATCATAGTATCTATTCTGATATCCCTCACAGTAGTCAGAGTTTTGTCGAAACCCACGCCGGCCGAGTGGGTAGGCTCGCTACATGCATGTTATATCCATATTCAAAACATAGTTTACCGCCGCACGTACGTGCAAGATACCGCGAAAGTATACAGTCAAGCCTAGCTAAATTTTGTGATTGCCCTAAACATTAAAAAAAATGTTGGTCTTGGTAAATGATTTTGAAGGATCGGAATACCGATATTTACTTTTGAGGAAAGATTTCGGATGTCGGAAAATATTTATCAAACTTCAATACTCGGGCCTTCGAAACAACCACAGCCGGACACTCTCGCCATACTTGTAGGGCTACCACAGTACACAGCATGTACTACCGTATGAACACATTTCATAGAACGGCGGCTTGGTGCAAACAAATTCAGTGGTAGTCAAAACTCACTAAAAATTATGTCAATCCCCACAAAGTTTTTTTTGCGCTGAGTAAATGACTGTTACTGATTGTGAAGAGTGTTCACGATCTCAAACAGGAAAATAAATCAAAAATTCCAGTCGTTAAATACACGTGATGCTTATTGCAATGGCATTTAGCTCAGACGCGGCGTGAAATCTACATTGCATGCTATACCATTGATGGATTGAAACCCCGATCACTGAAATTCCTCAGGAAATACAAATATTGACATTACGTTTATATCCAGAGCTAGTGTAAGCCTCTCGGGGTCTTTTTTGGACCCATAAATCCAACGTGGCTGTCGACTTTCGTAGCCATATCGATCGTGTACGTCCGAAAACCAATCAGAACACGTAAAGCTTTTTGACAGTACCGATTGAAACCAATCAGAAATCGGCTACCAACGAGCCTTAGGGGCTGCGCCTCTGTAGCACAGCGCAGCCAACGGTAGAATTGGACAGGAAAGATTTCATAACGTGTGTAAAGATCATTACTGCAGGCCTTGAATAGGGAAAACAGGCGGCGGCAAGACCTGTGTCAGACGGCGATTTGCCGCCGGTGACCGGCTGTAATTGACAGCCCTGACTTGTCTGATAGCTTTGTAATTTGCTACAAAAGTCCCGAGGGATGTTATTAGATAGATTTTCTGCTTAAAGTGTTGGGAAACCCCCAAATTTTCTCAGTTTGTGACCTTAAATGACCTACACCAACCCAGGATATGTTGTGAGACAGTTTCAAAGGCTGTGAACATAATTTTGTCATATTTGGTATCAATTTGTAGTAAAATTTGATCCAGACAAAGCAGAGGTAAATTTTTTTAATTGCGAATCAATTTTTGCAACTTTTGCATGGAAGACACACAAGAACTGATGAGAAATTTGGATCCAGGATAATTCCAGAGGTCGTAATCACCCCCCACAGTGGAAGGCATTTCACTATCTGTAACTGATTTATGTGCTGTTTACATTCGAATGATAGCACTCATAGCATTAATTAAAACATCCCCAAGGTTGTAACTATATTTCCTGCCAGCTGGTCTTATGTAAACATGGTCTACCAAGGGGTGGAACATTTGATATTCAGGAGGGGGTAGGGTCTAGGAGATTGATGAGGTAGCATTACTTTTTACATGTTTTTCCCACTCTTTATTTTTCCCCACTCTCCCACCTCTTCTTTTTGTCAAGCTTCTCTGGCTAATTTTTTTGTTGACATTTGCTTATGTATGTAGTATCTGCTAGTCCCATTGCTATAGAAGTTGATATGCATGTTCCTCAAGATGACCTCCAGTGCCTAAGTTGCAGACCTTATTTGCTTTTGTCATTCTTGTTTTTCTGGTTTAAATAT
>LD347184.1:0-18022 GCA_001465055.1 Ptychodera flava | reverse complement strand
TACATGTCCCTAGGATGGCCTTAGTGAGATAATTTCATACAGTCAGGAAATACTTAATTTTGTATCCATGTCTATAGTAGCTTCAGGGACTTTGGCCCTATGTTTTAGATAATTTTCTCAGTCTGTGACCTTAAATTACCCAACCAACCCAGGATACCTCCGGTATCTTTTGAGACGGTATTGAAGGAAGAGAACATTACTTTGTCATATTTGGTATCAATTTTTAGTAAAATTTGATCCAGGAAACAAAGCTAAGGTTTAATTTTTTCATTGTGGACCAACTTCTGCAGCTTTTCCATGTAAGACACACAAGAAGTGATAAGAAATTTGGATCCAGGATAATTCCAGATGTCATAATCACCCCACAGTGGAAGGCATTTTATTATCTATAACTAACTTAAGTGATGTTTACATTTGAATGACTGCGCTGATACAGTGATAGCATTAATTAAAAATCCTCAAGGTTGTAAATAGTTGACATTTCCTTCCATCTGGCCATTGAAGCTCTTGATGTAAACATGGTCAATACCAAGGGATGGAACATTTGCTATCCGTGGGGGTCTAGAAGATTGATAAGGTAGCATTATTTTTTTTACCTGAACCTTTGTATATTATTTTCCCCCACTCTCCCACCTTTTCTTTTTGTCAAGCCTTCTCTGACTGATTTGCTTATGTACCGTAGTATGTAGAATCTGCTTGTCCAATTGCTATACCGGTAGAAGTTGATATGCATGTTCCTAAACTAAAGTTGACCTCCCGTACCTAAGTTGCAGACCTTATTTGCTTTTGTCGTTCTTGTTTTTGTTGTTTAAATATTTCTTGAATGGACCAATTCAAACTGAATGTGAGCACACTGTCCTTGACGGTATTTTTTAAAAAGTGGCCATAAGTTTTTTTAAATATCCATGCAACTCTGTACACCAGGAAATATCAAGCAGTCAAGTGTGGGCCTCAAAGATTGCACAACTGAATAAGGAAGAGAAGAACTTCATACAACTGGAAACCTACAAAATTGGGAAGAAAAAGTATCTCATTAAGGAAGGGTAAGCATAACTTCTACTCCATGATTTTTGCTCTTTTTCCACCTTTTCGTGGTATAATTTCAAGACATAACACTTCATGTAATTACAGTTAACCATAACATTGCCAACACAATGGAAGAAATTCAGTTTTCAAACAAAATATTTACTAGAAAGAAAATATGAAACGTTTTCATCCCTAATCTCACATCTCATGTTGTTCTACATATTTATGTAAAAATATTGTACCACTTGTGGGTTGTCAGTTACAATTATGGGTAATGGTTTCCGAGTCTCTGTGATCTTTTCACAATGTGTTTAGTGTATTTTGTTTTATTATTTTTTTGTGCACATACAGGAATTTAAATCAGAATAATAAGGCTTCATTATACTCATTGTCAGTGTGTCTCTATATTGACAGTTGTGACAAAAAATGCCGTAGTACATGGTGAGGCCAGAAAGCAGACACCAGAATCCTAAACTTTTATGCATATATTTTGTAAAATGCAAATTTAGCTTCGCAGATTGGTTTGAACCACCTTAAGGTTCCAGGAGAAGAAATTGACCTTTTCAATCTAACAATTCTCTGGTGGTGAATCCCTGTAAATTATACATTTTCTGAAAGCCTAGATATAGGGGAACAGTTTTGTAACCACAGTGTCACCATTGTTTACATAACTATCACATGACAGGTAATTTGCATAACCTTTCAAAAATCGGTTTTCCCTGTTTTGTCTCAATTCTTCAAAATATCTGACTCAAACTTACTGGAATGCAAGCTGTCACAACGCTCTTCCAAAGTGTTTCTCAGATTTTTTATAACTTGCTTAGCTTTTTTGAGCACAATTTTAAAGAACTTAACTATGGTTAAATTCACCACTCTGGAAGTTTTTCTGACTTAAAAATTGTTTAGAAAGGTTAAAAAAAATTCTGAGACACGCTTTGGAAGATCTTTAGAACAGCTTGCACTCACACAAATTTCAACCATATATCTCAAAGCATTGAGACAAAACATAGGGAAAACCGATTTTAGAAAGTTTATTCAAATTACCTGTCGCGTAATAGTTATGTAAACAATGGTGACACAATGGTAACCAAAATGTTCCCCTATATATAGGCTTTCCCAAAATATATTATTTATGGGGGTTCTGAGCTTATTAATCACTAGAGCATTGTTAGCTTAAAAAGGTCAATTTCTTGTCTTGGAACCTAAAAGGCCTCTGTCGTGTGCCAGATTGCCTTGCCAGGAAATTTACTTACAAGATTACAATTCCAATTGAAAACAAAAGGCTATGACACTTCTATAATCCTCTTAAAGACTAGAACAAAGTTTATTCAAGGGATCGAGTCTGGGGCCTTTAAAATCCCATCGGCTCTTATACAAATTTTGCCTTGTGAACTTTCTAACAATGAAAGCATCTCCTAAAAGAATGTAGGAAGATTGGACAAATGATTGTATCAACAGATATTTTGTCCTGTGTCAACTGTAAAACAACAGCATGCCATGTATAGTCTGATTTTTATTTTCGTCATCAACATTAAGAATAATCATCCGACTTATCACAGTAAAAATCTTGTGTACAAGTCAAAATCACTGTAATCATCGATAATTGAACGATTGCCTTAAGCTTCAGCAGCTTTCACTTTTGATGCGTTTATCTTTATTTAAAGTACATGTAGTTATTTGTCAATGAACAATAGTTGCATGCTGCAGCCGCAAATGCCGGGTTGAGGGTAGTGTAGAGCTAGACAACAGTACAAACATACATGTACAGGTACTTCTCGAGAAAAGTAAAGGATTCATCTGTGCACATACATGTACCATACACCATGGTCAAAATTTGAACAGTTAGAAATCTCTTTGACAGCACGTACATATACCAGATCTCTCATTGATTACTGTGGGTTGACTTAAAATCTCACAATGAAGGTGCAACAGTTTGACTGCATCATTCCGTACATTGTGGGATCAAAGCAAAGCAATCATAATGCTATGATACATCATTGCTCTTCCATACATTTGCTGAAAAATAAATGTCAGTACATTTTTCTTTTTTCTTTTTTTACATAAATCTAGACAAGAAGGAACCAGAGTTTATCTTGGATTCGATTCCAGCAGGGATTTGGAAGTTGCTGTGAAACGGATGTACTACAATGAAGAGGAAATGTCTCCTAGAAACATAGAAAGCACAATGAATCAATATCAAAGCATCAAGTCATCTCCCAACATTGTCAAGCACTATGTAAGTATGGCTCCATTCATCAAAAGGGAGGTAGAAGGCAGTGATCACTTTATAACTGATATGTTTAGCGTTGCATCATCCGTTGTGTTTTGGTATTTTCCTGAATCCCATCCATTAATGAATGGTCCAAATATTACATTTGTTTGAATTTATAACAGCACCATTGGGACACTGATGAAATTTAGAGCATAAATGTGTCTTTTGTTTCCACTTACCATTACAAATGTAAATAACATAAAGTTATTCACAAAATACCAGGATTTATGTCCGAGTACATCATGCTGCTACCATACTAGACTTTAGAGTGTCTTTTTTAGTCCCCACGGACACAGTCCGGGGGGACTTATGGGTTTGGTCATGTCCGTGCATGTGTGTGTGTGTCCGTGTGTGCGTGCGTCCGTCCGCCCGTTCACGCAGATATCTCAGAGATGCGCAGGTCAATTTCTTTCAAACTTTGCAAAAGAATAGTACCCTACCTCATACAGATGCACGTCGATTTGTTTCACAATGCGATCAAATTTGGCCGTGTTAGAGGACTTTTTTGTTTACATCTCCATAGACTCCCATGTATAAGGCAGCTCTCCATAGACTCCCATGTATAAGGCCAAGAAAAATAAAAATTTAGTTTCTCATCGTATTCATATTATAAAAAGGATGCAGTGACACAGTTTTTAGTCCCCACAAATTAAGTCCAGGGGGCTTATAGATTGGGACATGTCCGTCCATGAGTCCATCCGTTCACGCAGATATCTCAGATACTTTGACAAAATGTCATGTGACCTTGGTGACCTTTGACCTCAAATATACATATTTGTCCACAACTCAGTAACCACAAGTGCTAAACCTTTCATATATGGTATGGTGGGACACCTTATGACGCCACATATTGTACCTCATTAATTATGTGCATATCTAATTTTGAGCGAGCAAATAGAGCTACAGGTCTGATTTTTGTTATATAGGGATAACTTAGCAATACAAATTTTTTGACAAAATGTCACGTGACCTCAATGACCTTTGACCTCAAATATACATATTTGTCCATAACTCAGTAACCACAAGTCCTAAACCTTTCATATATGGTATGATGGGACACCTTATGACGCCACATATTGTACCTCATTAATTATGAGCATATCTAATTTTGAGTGAGCCAATAGAGCTAGAGGTCTGATTTTTGGTGTATAGGGATAACTTAGCAATAAAACTTTTTTGACAAAATGTCACGTGACCTCAATGACCTTTGACCTCAAATATACATATTTGTCCATAACTCAGTAACCACAAGTGCTACACCCTTCCTATTTGGCATGATGGGACACCTTATGATGCCACATATTGTACCTCATTAATTATGCACATATCTAATTCTGAGCAAGCCAATAGAGCTGGATGTCTGATTTTTTGGTATATAGGGATAACTATAGGATAGAAATTTTTTGACAAAATGTCATGTGACTTCGATAACCTTTTACCTTAAATATACATTTATGTCAATAATTAAGTAACCACAAGTGCTATGTCCTTTATATTTAGTAGGATGGGAGACCTTATGACAACACACGCTTTACCACATTAATTATGCACATATCTAATTCTGGGCAAGCCAATAGAGCTCGAGGTCTGAATTTTGACATATAGGGATTAATTAGCAATACAATTTTTTTTTCAAAATGTCACGTGACCTTGATAACCTTTGACGTTGATTATACATATATATGCATAACTCAGTAACCACAAGTTCTATACGCTTCAATTTTGATAGGATATTAGACCTTAAGATGTCACATCTTGTACCTCATTTATTATGCACATATGTATTTCTTGGCTGGCCAATACAACTAGACGTCTGATCTTTTTTCCTGATTTAGAACCATAACTTAGACATGCCTCTTGTTATAAATTGGGAAGAATGACATAAACCTATGTGCCCATACATCTGACCATATACACTCCAGTGATACTTCTTAATGACATTTCCCTGCCCCATCAAGACTTATACTCCTATAACAAGTGTCATTGTCAATGACTTGTTTGAAAATATATAGTATGAAGGGGTTTCCTTGTCATCTTTGATGAGAAATATTGCTTTGAAAAAACTTTGTTGGCAACAAGCAGCTCCACCTTAATTGGAAAAGCTGGCACCCCTAGTGACAAGTGGTGTTTACATCAGATTAAAAAGAGTTGTTCCAAATTTTATCACGGTTGTATAAAACAGGATGTTCTCAGAGATGACGATGAGTTTATCTATATTGTAATGGAGCTCTGTGAGAAAACTGTATATGATCATCTTGAAGAATTGATCAAGGAAAATTTACTACACTGTAAGGCAAAACAGCTGGTTATGGACATGTTGCATGGGCTGCAGTGTCTCCATCGTGAAGGAATTGTCCACAGAGATCTGAAGGTGCGTGAAAAAACTAGTCAATATTTAAAATTGTCCCAAGTATTGTGATGCAGACAGTCTAAGGGCTGGCCTCTCTCACATCTTTTTGTTGCTTTGGAAGCCTTTAGATTGTATGCCGTAAGCAATTGGGTCAATTGAGGTGAGATAATGGGTAATGCTTTTAGGACTAACATACTTAGATATTTAAAAGGTTGTTAAATGTATGATATGCTTGAAATTGCACTTTTCTTCAAAATTTCTATGTAATTGCAGGATTATCACAGCGCTGAAAAGTATTAGTACCTGGGATTGTAAGAACAGCACAGCCTTAAAGGAAGCTAGGCCTTTCAACCATATGAATTACAGTTCATTAATACTTATTTGGACTGAAACAATTTTATTGGATTATTACACGAAGTTTGGGCGATACCGGGTAGTATTCAAGTGATGTGTCCGTATTTTGACGAGTCAAAATGCAGATACATTACAAGAATATGACGCAGTATCACCCAAACTTCGTGCACTTACCCCTTTATCATATATTCATGCTTTGGTTACGACTGTTTTCCTATGGACGCTCCGAAATTAACAACGAAATCAACTGATATCGACCATGCTTGCTCCTCGCTGTACTCATAAAAACTTGGCTGCTAAGGAGTGATGACAACTGTATCACTTCTTGATATTATTCCGCTGTTGGGCCATTCCACTTCAAAGGAGGGTTTACGGCACACTTTTAAAGTGAACAATGTAAGCATTACAACCATTTTCAGTATTGGACTGCAAAGCCAATGCAGTGAGCTGCAATAAAACTGCTTACACTAATTAGTTTCACCTGTAGCCAGATGGCAAAGTCTACAACATTAGTTGAGTCAGATGATCCAAGATCGGCTTTAACTCTACAAGTGTGCAGTCAAAATAAATTACACCCGTGGCCACTTATAGTGTTGATCAAGGCTACTTGATACCGACAGAAATTCTGCTTGTTTAACCCTTTTCCTGCCAAGTCCACATTTCACCATCAGGTCAAGATGGTTAAATTAATGAAACAAAACATATTCCATATGGTGTATTTTAACGTAATACTGTAGTTTTGAAGGCTGTTGAAAACATAAATACTGTAAACTTGATTTTTTTTGACTAACGATGCTATACGTCCTGTTTTGGCTCAATACCGCTCTTTATTACTAACTTGGCTGATGGGGAAAGGATACTGTCCTGCAGGAAAAGGGATAAAGACAAAACAGACTCTGCCACGGGTTGTAAATGAGAGCTAACTATTGGCACCCGGTGTTAAAAATTGAGACAAAAGATACCACTTCCATTCATGAAAGCCTCTACTCAATAATTAGTTTATTGAGGCAACACACATGACCTCACTGCTATAGCATCAAGTAAAGTTGTTTGTTCCATGCAGACAGTTTGTCTGGGGAAGTTGACATAAACAAGATTTGTACATGAACCAATGCATGGTAATGTTAAATTGTATCTTAATCTTGAATACAGGGCGCCAATTGTAAACTCTCATTTACAACCCCAGACACAGATAGTAACAGAAACTGCCCAGTTATAACAGACTACACACCAATCTGCCAGCTGGCTACAGCTGAAACTAATTAGTGTAAGCAGTTTTATTGCAGTTCACTGCAGTATAGCTTGAATTCGCTGTCTAATACTTAAAATGGTTGTAAGATGTCGACACAAGTTTTCATAAATTGAAGAAGATTTATTTTGAGCTTAAAATGGCGGTGGATGTAAAACATAGGCTGAAGTGTGTAAAATGAGAGTGTTTTTCTGTTCTGAAACAACCTCATCCCTTTGCGAAAGTTATGACGCCTGCCAAAATCGGGTCAAAATATTCGTGCCGCAGCTGGCAGAGTTCAATTTCAAACTCGATCGAGTATGAACAGCTGAGAGTGTAGAGTTACATGTAGGGCAAGCAGCTTTGCGACATCTATGAATGCACAGTGGATTTAATAGTCTAAGTGTACAAGTCGGTTTATCATCAAGAATCATACATGTCCTCAGACGTCAAATATGCCGATTTTACCATCTTAGAAAGAAATTGTGAGCAGACTAGGGAAAACATGAACTGAGTACATTGTAAGCTGTAGCTTCATAACTCGTTCATGATATTGTTGTTGTGTGAAGAAAACATTTCAAAGGTATTTACATCATCTGCTCATACATTTTCATTCCTGGCTTGCCTAAATAGAACTACCGGGGTAAACTTCTTTTAACAACCTAAACGAAAGTTTGGCTTACCCTAGTATCTTACATTCTCTCTGAAAAACCCACACCGGAAATGCATGCCCTGTGAATTTCACGCTGACAGGTACTGTACAAATCAGAAATATAATATGTGCACTTGTTTGTCGCGAGTATTTTCAGTACGGTTGGATTTTTGTGGCTCATTTATGGCTGTAAACGATGTAATTCACCACCTAGATACTTAAACTTGTCAACAGGAAACCTGTCGTATAGCGTTTCCATCATGATGCATGTCAACCAGGATCGTAATCCTCAGCAGCATAGGCGACATGAATGACAGGTGTCGGCAAAGCGTTCGTTTGTATGTTTCTGATACAACTTTACTTGTACCTAAGTGCCATGCCCGTAAACTTACTGCAAACAACAAAATTTTGACCATAATAACAATGACGTTGCGGAGTGTCTAAGTCTTATTCGCTCAGCTATTTTACATGTGTATGAACATGCCAACAAAGGTCACGCATACCAGCGAAGATCATATGTATATGTAGCTATAAGTAGTTCGGTTACCGTGAAAATATAATTTGTATTTTAACATGTTTAGGTACAGGTCCATATTAGTACCCTCTAAACAATAGGAGAATGACAATACAGGCATAGCATTTATGATAATATTATATACCCCATGAAATATCAAAATATAATAGAAATAATCATTTCCAGCATTTTTCAGATACAACTTTGACCCTTTGTCATTTGGATACAACATCAAGTATTGTAGCTGAAATCATATCCCATTGAGTACCTCTCACTTAACACAGGTATTTACAGCAAAGCAGCTCTCCCTGCCACTTTGGAACAACCTTTGAACTTGCTCTGGCATTCAGTACTGCCAAAACAAATAAAGACATTACTGTTATATATAGCCCAACAAGGGAGACTGTGTCAAAGGGCAGGTGACTGTTTGCCGGACACAAAGAAGAGCAAACAATCTTCTGCCTCTAAAGTACATTGTCCGTATTTTGGGCTATAATGCTTTATAACAATACACGCCTGTCCCATATTAATTCCATACAAAATATTTGGTTTGGTTTACAAATGACCATCATAACAGACAAAATCTCATAAAATAACACAATTTTCATCATTGACTGGTGTGTGAATATATATGAATCACTGTTAGTTGGTTGTCACCATGCTGAGAATAAATCTTGTTAAGGTACAAGAAAATGATGGCAAGGTAATCTGCTACGTCATCAACACAAGGTACCATTGAATCCTGTAGGATCATTAATTTGATATATGAGGCAGATATGACTATGAAAGTTGACTGCCCGTAATTTTCTAATGTGATATTTGGCAGTGAAGTGGGCACTAGTGAATGATATGATCAAGGTAGCTACATAATATCACCACAACAACACACTTCACCAGACAAAAATGCTTGTACTAGCGTAGTGTACTGTTGTATGAGTTTACTGACCAGTGTCACACATGACTTTGTTCCCCATTTCAGCCCCAGAATATTCTGATGGGTGTTGATGGCAGGGCCAAGCTGAGCGACTTCGGAATAAGCCGTAAAGTGGATCGAACAAAAACCAGGCCAACCATCAAGACTAAGGGAGGTGCAGGTATGGTATGAGGACAAAATCTTCCAGCAGATTGGGTGACTTTTGATTTGATAAAAAATTACTGAAATGTACATGTAGTGCAAATCATCCATGGCCAAGTCGGGATTTTTTCATTTTAGACACTTTTACATTTTAGTAGTGCATGTTTGACATGTTAGGTCAGAACTAATGTGACCAAAAAAACCAAACTTGCAAACCTATCGTGTATGATCCGATCGTGCAGACCCAACATGTGCACCTATAATCATTCCTAAAATGTCTAACATGTATGATAGGTTGGAACTAACATGCCTAAAATGCCAAATGTGCAAACTTATTGTGTATCGTACAGATCCAACATGTACGCACCTATCCTGTCTACAATGTCTAATGTGAATTATTATGACTGTATGATTGGCATGGTACCATTCAACTTATCTGGAGACCCTAAAATGTCATGCATATTAGACATTTTAGACACTTTAGATCCGTATATGTTAGGTCGGCACATTACAGGATAGGTTTGCACAATTGGCATAGCTCTTGCCTCGTTTTGAGACCCTCAAATTATTACATGTTTGACATTTTAGACATGTTAGCTTCGTCAACCTTAGGTCGGCACGTTATACGATATGCCCACGATTGCCATGATACAATTCTCATCATCGTCAGTATGGCCTACAAACACGGTTCGTTAGGTCAGCACTCTGTACCGGTAGGTCAGCCCCCATTATACGATAGGTTTACAAGATTGGCATGATACAAATTGAAGGAAGTGAGGACACAGAACAACATTAGATACAGTAAAGCTGCATTTATTTACAAACATAAACAGTTATGAAAGCACCCTTAGTAAAGTTGTGGGCTGTCCAAAGTGTTGCCGTCAGTTTATGTTCAGAATTTGCATTTTAATTTTTTTCGTTATACATATCACACGCAGTAAGCAGAAATAAGTTGAACCTCACAGAATTCATGTTTAAAGCGAGCCATCCAGAAAAATGTCTGTTTACATGCCTCCGTGTTTATATTGCAGAGAACTTAATGGTCATCCGGATTCATATTTTTTTACACCAGGAAGATGCGTGGTTTCTAAAGTGTAATGTGTCGACAACAATTGTTACATTACTCAGAATTTTCGATGACCGGCTGACATTACAAATTAGGTTTTTGTTATTTATGAACTGGTATAGGTGACACCCATCATTGTATGCCTAAAACATAGGAAAGTTAATAGCATTGGCTAATAGCCACAGGAGGAAGCAATATACTTGTGTCAACGATTCTGATCCGAATAGTTCGCATAGTCCAAAAATAAATGACAATCATGCAACCTATCGTTTATCGAGCATATACACCTAACACGTAATCACCTAACGTGTCTAACATGTCTAACGTATGCAGCATTTTAGGTTCTCAACATGAGTCAAAATCTATCATACCAATCGTGCAAACCTATCCTGTATTGTCCACAACTAACATACTTGTCTAAAATGTTAACGTGTATGTCAATTTAGGTTCTCAACATGAGTCAAAATGTATCATGCCAATCGTGCAAACCTATCTTGTAACATGCCAACCTACCATCTTAAGACCTAACATGCCTAAAATGTCTAATGTGCAGAATTTTACTGTGTTTATAATATGCACATTTGCCTTACACGTTTGGGTTCTATAATGTACAATATGGCACACAATTGCCCATAGCATGTTAGCATAAACAATGTGAAACATGCATTTTCACCAACTACTGGCCATAGCTCGTGCAAATTGCTTGAAATGTTTTCTAGCCCATACTGGTTGAATGCACACATTCTTTCATTGTGTTATGCTTTTAATTGAACAGGCACAGAATGTTGGCAAGCACCAGAGGCATTTGAAAGCACTGCAGACGGACATGTTGATTGTAACACGCAGGGTGATATTCATGTAAGAAAATTTTTTTTATTGTTACGTTATTTTGGGAGAATGCTTTATCTCTCTGAATGCATAATGTGTTAATAATTAGTTCCAGAGACCAGCTCTGGAACTGTTAGTTTTTGCTCACTTTCCTTCTTTCTTTCTTTCTTTCTTTCTTTCTTTGTTTCTTTGTTTCTTTCTTTGTTTCTTTCTTTCTCTATTTCCGGTATTACTATCATAGAACATGCTATACACAAATTTTACCTTAATTACCCAGAATGCATTGCGACACGCTTATGACGTCATCGCTCAGCTCGGACGGGTTTTACGGGCATTTCTTGCGTGTTTATTTATTTATTTGTTATTCTCCATTGCTCGACTATCATATTGCGTTCAGCTATTAATAATTCTAGCTTTCTTTTGCTTTGTTTTTTGTTGCTTTTTGATTTTATTTTTCTCTAAATACTCGCCGTATGTGGCTATACTGTTTCGCCCGAATGCTCATGAGATAACAATGGCGGCGGATTTCGCTTGCATAGAGAGCGAAAAATATGCTTTCCATAAGTTTACAAGCGCGGCTGGGCACATCGTGTACCTAGGCGAGGTGGGTGTGCTCGAAAACGAAGATCAATGCAAAATTTGGATTCAAAATCGGCTGTTTTGGCGGAGAAACTGCCCGCCGTATTTCTGAGGAGCCACCAGCGGTTTTTCCTATATCAGTCTGCGAGGCCCTGTCACCGCATCGCAACTGCATGCGTTGGCTGCACGTTAAAGCAGCTCAACTTTCCAAGATCAAACGGTCAGTATCTTGTGAAAACAGCGACATTGCAATGAAAATCGTTTTAGTCTGTGCTTTTAATCAAATGACAATGCAATTGTGGCCTCGGTTTTCAATTTCAACGGCCTAGGTCCGATCATGGATGTAAAAAATAGATCCCATGGTCCGATGTTTCCTCTCGTCTGATCATCGTCGTAAACCACGCACCTCTTTACGGCAACAACTCAGCGCTACCCGTCAAGCGATTGACTTTTGCGTAGGTCAGCGGAGCGAAAATTATTGCTCTGGCTCGCGAGAATGTCGTCTGATATACATTTCCGTGCGTTGTCGCCCCCGTATGTATCTGTTGCGTTTTTACCGTACATGTAGTCATTTGTAATCTGTGGACTGCCTCGCTTTTAGTTGTATTATGGTGTTTACTGCTAGCAGCCCTAACTATAGGTACGTGCTTGAATATTAAAATCCAAAGCACTCTTTCATTCTGCACCTATCTTTGTCACACATTCTCTTGTTTCTTCCGCTGCTCTGGTCTCTGGAACTTCGCTTTTGCTTGCAAATGCTTTCTAGTTGTCCCTGTATTGGCTACAATTTTCCATCTGGTGACATTTTTGTTAGCAGTCAAGTTAATATTCTTTGAAAATTGTTGCAGCTGAAACACTTTGTTGCATGATAATGTCAATGATGCATATTATAGGGTTATTCACAAAATATGGCCATGTATGGACGAGGGCTCAGTGAGTGACGTATTCGGCTCGTCCAATATGTCACTCACTGAGCCTGAGTTCATACAGGGCCGTATTTTGTGTATAACCCTATTATTATACACCTCCCTCCATTAATCATCCGTATAAACTAATTCTATGGTAAATTTTGAGGGATGCGGCACACACGATATGAGTGGAACGCGCGCGATTGTTGAAATAAAATTGCTACAAACCCCTGAAAATTTGCGCGTCGCGCGTCTCCCGTATTCGGGACTCCGCGTACTATACAAAATACAGAAAGTTATTGGACGGTCAAACTCCCATAGGTTACGGCAGTAGGTGTATAATAATACATTGTACCTGTTAGGCAAAACAAGATGACAATGATGAAATGTCAATTTCATCTCAAAAATCGATTCTTAAACCGTGAGATTAATAAAAATGAATGATCTATGGAAGGTTTTTGTAAATTGTGTGCCTTGCCCATTACAGTGTCACATGTTTAAATGTATACCTGATACACATATGGTGTATGGGCTTGCACAATAATCACATTTTGCATTTACTGAACTAACAATCTGAGTACTTTAAACCTGTTTACCCCGATTCAAAGTAAACAGGTCAAAAATCACCATTGATGAAATGGATTAGGAACAAAAATGATGGTGGAAGGGTTAAAGTCCGTCCTAAATCGTTGGTTTACAGTTTTATGGTTTACTCAGCTGACAACCTAACTGTTACAGTTGACTGATCGAACTGTGCTCAAAGGTCGTATTGGACCCATACGACCATTGTAAACACTGTATCCGATGCACAATCATGGTGATTGATGAAAGTTAATGATTTTAATGATGAGGTGCATCTAGATATCATGCATAAAATACATTGTTTGTAAATAAGAAACTCGCACTAGCGCAGTTCCAACACTGATCTCCCTTTAACCAATTCATCCCTAGTCCTTGGTAAACAGGTCCACAATCAACATTGATATTAATGGGTTTGGGCCAAACCATGGTGGTGAAAGGGTTTTACCGGTATAATCAAAAGAGCATCCTCCATCCATCATTTACAGGTTGCTGGTATGTTGGTGTACTACATTCTCACTGGAGGTCACCATCCATTCGGTCAACTAGTACTTGCATCACAGAGTGAAAGTTTGGATATACAGCAAAATGTGCGCAAGGGAGAATACAACTTGTCACAGCTTGATTGTGAGATAACCAAACACTTAATAGAATGGATGATAAGGATAAAACGCAGGGAAAGACCATCAATTGATCAAGTTCTCAGGTAAGCCTGCATGTCTTACATTAAATAATGAGTGATGGCACAGTATCAGCATTTTCTCCAGAATGTGTTGTTGAGCAACACCCCTTAAAATAGACCCAACTGTGCGCCATGTCCCGCCATTACAATGACATACACAAAATGTGATAGTGGCATTCTGCATCATGATTGTTGCCTATGATGCAACGCACACAATCTGCCAAGCCACATTAAAATGACAAAACTAGCATCCAATTTACAGAAAGATGAGTTTAAGCTTGAAAGATTATCAATTAATGTTTACCTCTTGATTCCAAAACAATCTTTTTAACATATGAATTAAGTATTGTGCAGGCTTCTTATATATTGAATGGAAAAGGACAATACATAAGCTCAATTTGGAGGTACCTTGAAAAAATAATTTAAATAGCATAATTTTGATAATTTATTAAAATCCCCTTCAATCAGAACCAACCCCCCTTTCCAGGAGAAATCAAGCAGAAGGGGACATCCCCCTTTTGAGAGAAACCTTGAAAAATCATTGCAAAAAATTTGTTTTTGAAATTCTAAAAGGCTAGAAACTTAAGCCTGTCACACAGAGAGGCAGATGACCCTCACTTTGCCCCTTTACATTCTCTCCTCATTGCTTTGTAAGAAGATCCAACTTTGGAAAATAATACAACTGCACCAAAATGATGGAAACTAAAAGATGGATAGCAAATGTCCAACACCGCCATGTACAGTGGTTTGTGTACTAAGATTTTTTGTAATTACAGACATCCATTTGTGTGGGAGGAGCAGAAACGCTTGGATTTCCTGCAGACTGTGGCTGCAATGGAAGCCAGAAAACAACCGTAAGTTGGAAGTATTGAAAAACAAAAATTACAGCAGTAAATAATTGGTTTCCCCAATAAGCAGTGAAACTGTAGTGATTTTCAACACTACATCATGCATGTTTGAGACGTGAATATTTTCCATTGGTATAGTGAGTCATTATCATAGCGTACTCAAACAGTTAATTTTTGTCACATGTCAAGTATTGAATTCTTAGCTGCTATTAAACAGCAAAACAAAATTGGCTCCTGTAAACATGCCGTATGCAGTCTCTGTCACAAGTCTGTGGTCTGGGGCTTTGTCAGTATATAAAGACTGCACAGGGGCTATAGCAGTGCTGCAGATCAGGTCTGTGTACAGAGTTATGTGTGCAGTGATGTGTTGAGTGATATTGTTCTATGTGCACAGCTAGGGGTGTGAGAGTGATGACATTTTATGCTCTTTACAGTCAATACTAGCTTTACATTATACTTGATTCAGCTCAATGCATCTTTCAGATACAATGTACTGTATATGACTGAGACTTATGTTTTAGACTTACATGTATAACTGTGGCCTGGCGCAGCAATGCATGATTGTATAGAATTATGTTCTGACAGACACCGGCATTCACGTTCCATAAAAGTCTCTGATATCTCAATGAAAATACAAGTCCATTGTTCAAATACTCTGTAACTGGGCATGTCAGTGTGACAGGCATGTTCTAGTCTGTAAGAAATACACTGTACCATGACGTATGAACTTTGACATCAGCCAATAGGCATCAATACCCAGCCTACCAATTAACATTGGCCAATATATACTACCTACTCTACATTGCATACTCTGCGGTATTTACAGAATAACTTCATAGTCTGTGCATGTATCAGTGCACTGACAATGGTGTATGCATTTTCACTTTATGATGAATTTCTTCTCAACTTGTTTACAAAACAGAGATCCATCCGATGATATCCTGAAAAACTTGAAAAAAGCTGCAGAAGAGATCAACTGCCAGGACTGGGTAAGTCAAGATAATCCTGTCACATTTCATACATGTTGGTATGGTTGTCAAGGTAGCATGCCCCTCAATATTGTAAGACTCAAACTTTTGCTTAAACTTACCTCAACAAAACTTTCAACCATCATCTTGACAAATGAAGAATAAAAATCAGGGATCACTGTGCAAAGTTGGTGGGAGAGAAACAAATTACCTCCCGTTTACTGATTTGTGAAATTCAAAATGGCTGCCAATGCGAGGAAATATAAATTTTTTGATTTTCAAAAACAAAAGTATGTGAAATATCTGTTATTCGCAGAACTTCAAAATTATAGTGCCAACAAGCAGTAGATCAGAAAGGGACTGAAAAATTTGAGAGTCCAAAATCTATCTCGAAATTGCATTCTATCTTAAGAGGATTTTGATGTTCTGTTTCAGCAATAAACCACACCCACACTTAAGCAATGGCATACCACGATATTTTGACCAGTTCATAACGTATATGCTCAAGCAATATACCTGTACATGAAGTGAATGAGTCAAAATCGATTGGTACACATGCTGCTGAGGAAATATTTCTTTACCTGAGAGCTCATGCCTGTTCCAACTGTGCTATATTGCGAATGTACCGGTAGTATTGTTATTTCTATGCCTTGACCAATCAGATCACAGTATTTGTGCAATCAATATTATAATTCATTATATACCAAGGTACATGTATATACAGATATACCTTAAAGCCACTGCATGAATTTGTAATACATGATACTTGCCAGAACTTGTCATTCAAAGCACCTGCCAAGTATTGAGCATCTAGTCCCACTCTAAATTATACTTTTACAAATAAACTTTATAATAGTAGGCCCAACTTGCTTCTCACAAAGCTACGGAATGACCCCACTGAGAAAACCTGACTGTTTCCATAAGAAAGTCAGGGCCAAAAGTTCTTGAGGTGTAGCGACAGTGCACAATGTAGTGTCATCTGAAGGCATTTTAGGAAAAGACAGAGATTGTATGATTGGTGACATCTCTACAGTGTGTTTCTTTAGTGGATACAATTCATTTTTTTTATACAATCATAGAAACATGGACAAATTCTGTTCTAAATGATGCTTTCAGACCAATTCAGATAAAAAACTGATTTGTTAAAATCTTGACAAAAGGTTCAGGAATATCCTAAGTGCAATTCATTAGTTTCACTATGTCTATTCCCTCTCTCATTCTTATCCTACTCACAGGTAAATGCAGTCAAAGACACACAAGTATTGTCACAGCACCCAAAACTACTGCTAAAAATCTATGATGTACTTCTTCAAGGCCAGAAAACTCTGGGAGGAGATGGAGACTGGACCCGTGATGACTCTCTCAAGGAATTCTTTTGAAGATACTGTCTGAAAAGTGAGGCTGTCTAGTCAGATTTTGACTGTCTTATAGTACAATCCCAGCATGCATTTCACTACCACTGCCACAATAGTCCAATCATCGTAGATGTATTTACAAGTGATCTACAGTGATTTAAAATATGAAGGAATTCCAATATATATTCATACCATAGAATTATGTACTTTAAAAAAGAACAGATATCAGAAAGCATTCCATTCATATAAATAACTTTAATGTTCCAAAGATGTTGTAGATTTGAAGTCAATGCGTCCACCTTATGTGACATTTTAAGATTCTGATGTACAGAACTGATGTATTGAAATTAATACGTAAAAAATTTTAACCAACCAGAATCTCTTTTACACACATCTATGATCAACGACTTTTAGATAATTGCCATTATGCAAGAATTTTTGTTGTATGATACTCTTTAATCCATGTTAGAATTGTTCTCAATGATGCTGGAGAAGTGTTTGCAGTGTTGTTTTATGTCTGTCTGACAGACCAGTATGTCCATTTTTGGTGAGACCAAGTCAAGCAATTTATATCTATGTTGTAATGTCATGTGTGTTAGGGGCACATCACTCACAGGTGTTCTTAGTAATGTATGAATAATGTATTTTGATCAAATTTGTGATTCACGTTACAAGCTATGGCCGCATACAGCTTATATTGAGAGATCCATCACTTGAGGGCGCTCTCTATGCCCCCAC
>LD347183.1:215064-238765 GCA_001465055.1 Ptychodera flava | reverse complement strand
ATAAGCGTTATGATGAGGAAAAACGCCGTAGATGTTATCTCCCGAAATGGAATTTGGAAAGCACAGTTGCCTTGGTTGAAATATGACGGTTCCAAAATGTTCAGTACATCGTGTCTCTAATACCCCACCATTGCCAAAGCATGGAGGTAGGAAGAGACTACCTCCATGGCCAAACCAAGCGAAATGCTTTTCTTGACAGATACGACATGTTTCGCGTTGAATCGATAAGGTCTCACGAGTTTAGTCAACCGCATTTGGACTGTTTGGCACATCGCAGATGAGATCGTGACGGGGACAATGATTGTGGAAATTTTGTGGGTCCCGCTGAGCCTGATAGTACGGTTTCACTTGCCAACAATCCGATCGCATGCACTCGCAATGCGTGAACCGAATGACGACGACCAGCGATAGAAACTGACCAATCTTTTTACGACGACATTTATGCTTGCCAAACACGGGAAGCCGATGTATGATATGTACCTTCAAATTCAATGTTAGCCCTGCGTACAGGTCTGTGTGTTAGGTCTGTGTGTTCCCGGCGTTATACTTATACGGCCTCTTGTGATGGAGGCCGTATAACGCCAAGAACACACAGACCGTACGCAGGCCTACTTCAATGCAAACTTTTGAAAAAAATCGGCGTCAACATCGGCGAAAATTACCAAGATAAGAAAGCCCTGAAAGCCGCTACTCGTATTTTGGTCTTGATTATTACAAATGGAGGACAAGTAAAATTTTTGAGAGGACAAGCGAAATTGAAAATCCACTTGTCCGACGGACAAGTGAACTGGAAAAAAAATTGTCAAGCCCTGCATATTGGATTGTATCACAAAACAAATTGACATGCATATATATGACATTGGTCAATGTCCTTGTACCAAGTTTGAATAAAATCGGTTGAGATATGCGTGAGTTACGGCTCTGTACATGAAAAAATTGTAACAAAATGGCCGCACGGCAGCCATATTGGATCGTATCACAAAACAAATTGACATGCATATCTATGACCTTGGTCAATGTTCTTGTACCAACTTTGAATAAAATCGGTTGAAACATGCCTGAGTTATGGCTCTGTACATGAAAAAATTGTAATAAAATGGCCGCCTGGCAGCCATATTGGATCGTATTACAAAACAAATTGACGTGCATCTGTATGACATATGAAGTAATCCTTGTACCAAGTTTGAATGAAATCGCTCCAGGCATCTCTGAGATATCTGTGTGAACAGACGGACGCACGGACGGACGCACAGACGCACGCACGCACACACGGACATGACCAAACCCATAACTTATAAGTCCCCCCGGACGGTGTCCGGGGGGACTAATGAGCATATTTCTTCAAATCATATGAACAGCCTAGTAATTGGTACGCTGATGGACAGTGGCTGTTTAATAAAACCATCAAAACATGAAATAGACATTAAAACTATAAATTAAAATATCAATGGCAATATGTTTCCCCTAACTCTATTTCTTTTGACATTGACATGAATATTGGTGTGGACTTATTGTGAAAATAGTGCTTTTTAGCATGTGAAAACTGTCACCAGTAGTTGTAATGTTTTAAGAAATAAAGAAATTTTTCTGATCTACCAGTAAATTTCAATTGAGTATAAAAAAGTGAAATAGAAATCAGCTAAAATCAATATTGTTTGTGTATCACAATATTTATAGAGGTAAACATTATTTATGTATGTAACTATATTTATGTATGCTGTAACAGCTTAACCTTTTGAGTGCTGTAATTTTTCCCACCAAAATTTTGTGCAACAATTTTTACGAATTTTTCTGTATTTTTTTTTTATTATTTTGGACCAAACGGATATCACATTTCATTGGCTACAGGTTTTCATCAAAATTTTGGCAAACATCTGAAAAAGTTTGACAGGGATACAGTTTATAAAGGCGACAAAAGATGATTTTGGCGTTCAAAGGGTTAAGTCAGTAAGAGATGATAATGTATGGGTCTTTAAGAAGTAACATCTATTAAAATTGTCAAGCAGCACAAAAAGATGTCATACGGAACTTGTGATGCTTTAGTGGTTGTCAACAACTTGACCTGATAATGACCGATGAACTTGGCAGAAAGAGGGTCAATGTACTACTTACGGTCACTTTCTGTTGGCGAGGACTCATTGAGCATCTCAGAATGCCGTGTCTGTTCCTCCATCATGTCACAACAAATCAGCACACAGAGGCAGCACTTTAGAAAGTACACTTGTCATTAGCTGTACTGTAATCAGAGGCTGATTTGCAAGTGACTTGATCTGGAAGCAACAGATTTCATAGTCAAACAGTGGACAATCATGGACAACTTTTTCCAGCAGCCCCAAAATAAAATATTTACAGTGTAGAGAAAATAAAGATATATTTGTGTGATTTTTTTATAGGTATTTGAAGCCTATTATATTACAGAATCACGTAATTTCGCTCTACTTGCTCTCTCTCTCTCTCTCTCTCTCTCTCTCTCTCTCTCTCTCTCTCTCTCTTAGCTTTTCCACAAAATCCATGACTGGTATATTTTTAATAAATATGCACATGAATATTTCATCATGTACTTCATTCATAGGATATAACCCGTTTTCCTGTAAACTGCCATGGCCTGAGGACAATGAACATTATTGATGCAACGAATTTCACTGGGGATGGCACTCGGTAAGCAGTATTGCTGCAGTTCAGTAGTTGTGGGCTAAAGAACTGCAGAAAGATGCAGGACTGCAACTGACTGCTTCGGAGACAATTACGTCCCTACACACATCTCACTCCTTTAGTTCAAGTGTGGAGGGACTCCGACTGTAGTATTAAACCTTTACTGTAATGTAGCGGTGAATAAACAGTGGGAAGTTGGATGGCTATAATACACTCTAAAGGGATGTCCATCAAGCTATTGGGGGGGGGGGACACAAAATTATCGTGAACGTATGACTACCGCTCTATTCTGCTGGCATGATAAACACAGGGATCAGGTCATGTCAAGGGGCAAGACTGTGATTCTAGAGTGATGAAACAATCGTACATGATACTATTTGATTTGTGTGAACAGTGGTACCCTCAAAAAGTTGCAACAAATCTGCACCAGTTCTATGTAGTGTATAAAGTACGAAATAAAAATCTGCGTCAGAACAGAGCATTATCGCTGTTTGGTTTGAAATGAAAGCTACACGAATTGGTGGTGTAGTTTTACGTTGACGAGGAACTGTGACCGTACACACTGGCGCGGCAGGCCAGCACTGCAGACCATTTTCTGCCGCACCTCAGCCCAACAATTTCCTAGAGGATGGCCTTACCAGATTCGGTGTTGTTCATCAATATTTTGATTTCACTGATTTATCGCCTACGTCTTTTGACATTCTATTTCAAACTCTCGAACAGGACACGTTGACAACAACACTTCATCGCCACATCCCACTTCCTGCGTAGACACTTTCAACAAAGTAAAAGTACTTGTCCACAAGTGCACTGTGCGGAAAGCGAACAGCCAATGCGAGTTGCTGTACTACGCCCTCACAGGCAGAAAGTGGAAACGTCGAGTCGTCCCGTAGTTTGTAGTTTGAGGAGGAGAGAGTGCGCGATTTCCGCAATTATTAGTAATGATATGACAGATGGCCATTTCGATGGGTACATTTTAGTCCTTTGGTTATTGCCGTTCTGTAGTTTGTGTTGTTACATGTTTTATGATATGTGTTTTATCGTCTGTTTACTTCAAGGTGTGTTTTGTCGTCACTTCCGGTTCAGATCGATGAAGTATTCTTCTCTCTGCTGATGCTGTCTCGCGACGCAACTGTTATGTGCTGACTGGATAACGCCAGTTGAAATACTCGTCTGAACGAAAAGTCCGTTGTTTCTTACGGAAAAAAGTCTGCAGGACAAATCATTATTTCTCAATGTTCACCTGAATCATCAAGTGATCTAGTAAGTCTAAGCAATTTTTGCGGTCTCAGGCAACAACTCTGAGATTGAGAACCAGGTGCAGGACTGTGTATGTTGTTTTCATCGCAGCTTATCAAGTTATTGTAATGATCTGACTGATGTGACCGCCCTCAGTGAACGCCGCGGTCTTTGAACTGGAACACAGCCACACGTCACGTCTATATATACGTCTTGTAATTTGGTATCCTGACATTTTTGTGGAAGACACGTCTTGGATTCGTAACATAATGAAAATCGACATTCACAATCACATTTTGCCCGAGAGGTGGCCCGACTTGAAAGAGGTGAGCTGAATTTATAAATATGTTTTGCTCTCTCGATGCACAGTATTTTACGTGATCGCTGTGTGGTGTGACCACGAATAACTGTTTACTCGCGCCAATGTCATTTCAACATATGCCACACAGTACTATTGCGGTCATTACAACAGTTGCCTACGTTCACTCATGGAGGTAGAAGGAGAGAAGGATTCTCTCCTTCTACCTCCATGGCTCACTCGCCAACTTCATAAAATACCTAGCAGATTTGAAAGACGATGTTATCGTCGATGATCTAGAAACAAGTAGTTGTTCATCATGTATGATGCTTTCGCCTGACTGGTAGCTGTCTGTTCTTCACGTTGGATGTAAGCTTAGCCATACCATGGAGGTATACACAACACGCAACACAAATACCTATATTCAGTGGTTCACCAAGGTCGTATGTCTTGTTGTGAACACGATGTTTGCATGATGAAGTTGTTTTGAAAGAGGATGAAGTGGCTACATGTCTTTGCAGCTGGCTTCGACTATTATGCTAGTTATGATTCCCTTGATGACGCATAGATATTTACTCTCCTATTAACCCTTTCAGTGCCAAAGTCAATTTTTGTCGTCTGTATAAAATGTACCCCAGTCAATTTTTTTCAGATTTTTACCAAAATTTTTAAAGAAAACTGTAGCCAATGAAATCTTATGGCCATTTGGTCCAAAATTAACAGAAAACTTCATAAAAATTTGTAAAATGTGGCACTTAAATTTTGGTGGGAAAAAATTACAGCGGTCAAAGGGTTAAGAGAGGCGGGCAGGTAGTCATAGTTGTCACAAACAATACTGCCATTTGCTGCAGTTTCGTAGCCCCGCAACTCCCCATCACAAAAATACTTCAAGGGGAGTTGCAGGGTCACGAAACTGCAGCAATACTACCATATGGGTGATACTAGCTTCTTTCCATTCAGTATTTCAAATAGTTTAATTTTGAAGTTAGGAAATTAAGTGGGTTGTCTCCATTTGTATGTCTTGATTGATTGATTGCTTGATTGGTTCCCAATGTGTACTGTGTCGGAGAGTACTACGAAAACAACAGAGACAAAAAAAGACAAAACATGGAGGAATACAACCAAAACTTCATTTCTCATCAAGGTCAAATAATTACATCTCAGTTTTTATCTAGTCAGTACTGAATTTTTTACCATACTGAATGTTAAACCATGTTTGTGACTGTAAAAGACAAAATAATGAATGCCACAGTGAATCACTGTTGAAGCCCTGGGTCAAATACCTTGACCTATCTTTGTACAAAACATATCTCGGGTTATAATGGTCATACACACCTTATCGCAGTTGCACAAGTCATCTAAGTGTTTGCAAAACAAGCTATCAATATTTTCAAGGATGCACCTGCTGCCGTACACATTATCTTATTTTTCAACCATGGCCACATAGATACATAGTACTCTTTGCACTTTTTACTTTAAAAGGAACAGTAGAGGAGGAGGGAGTGAAAGAGTGATAGAGAGAGGGGGGAGCAATTCTGTCTCTCAGGGGAAGGGGATTTACTACAATTTGTGTTTTTTTTACCAACACACAGAGGTATGGCTACGGTGGCTGGATACAGATGCACCACCATTGCAAGGGCAGAGCCAAGATGATGAAGGACGGCAAGATGTTCAGAGAAGTGGAAGCAAACTGCTGGGATCCTGAAGTCAGGATACAGCAAATGAATGAGACAGGTGAGTAAGTCACAAATGTGATAAAAGACATGTATTAGAATGCACTTTGTGAAAAGCTACTGAATAAAGTGAGACACCATGGAGCTAAATTGTACAGTTATATTTGTAAACTGTACTTTATGAATATTCATTGAACATTAACAGTCTTGCATGCATTGACAGTAGACAATGGATTATTCCCATCCCTAATCACTCTGGTGTATTCATACTGATTTCATTGTGGAAAAAGTGGTACAGAAACCAGTATCAAAGCTAAACAACCAAGACTAACAGCAATGTGTGATTTCTTTGAGAAACAATGAGAAATTTCAGCGTGTTTTTATTTCAGGATTTATCAACCACTGTTCTTTTTAGATAACATTTGTTGTAAAATTTTGAACTGTGAAAAGCTTCAATAGAGATGCACTAGTGTAACGTAACAGTACATATTCAAGTTTTATCTTCAAGATCAATTTCAAGGTGAAATGAAGGGGTTGTGCAGTCCACATTCTACTCTTGTCATTTAACGTTCATGCTGTATCGTAAACTTCAGCTTTGCTAAAAACTAATCTGTTCCAAAAATATGGTAGTTCTGTATAACAGGTGTCTGGTTTATTAATCAACCCTATGTATGAATACTCTGGGGAAAAACTCATGTTTTGTTTAATTCATACCTACAGGAGTGACAGTACAAGCATTGTCCACAGTACCCGTCATGTTCAGTTACTGGGCCAAACCAGAAGACACACTAGATTTGTGTGGTATATTGAATAATGACATCGCCAAAATCTGTAAAAAGTACCCTACAAGGTTCGTTGGACTTGGGACGGTACCGCTGCAAGCACCAGACCTAGCCATACAAGAAATGAAACGTTGTGTTCAAGTAAGAGTATAAATTAAATTTTTTGTACACAAATTTGACAACATCAGCCAATTCAAATCATAAATCTATTCATTTACTAGGGTCTATGTTCAAATCAAATTATGCCAAGTGCTTCAGGAAATGAGAAAATGTGCTTCTCAATATTGACATTTTGTATGTGTTTCGCAGTTAGTGTGAATGTTGTCAAATTATGTCAAATTTTGTTCTCTTACAGGAGCTTGGCTTTCCAGGAATACAGATAGGATCACACGTGAATGAATGGAATCTGGATGCACCAGAACTTCAGCCAATATTTGCAGTGAGTATGATCTTTAGTCCTCATCTATAGGACTCTCAACCCTTCCCCCCCAAATCTATGAGAAATATCTCTTTATCAGAAGTGATATGCCAAAATATCAGAAGGAAATTCAGTTTTATAACTCACACACTGTGAGTATATTGCGATTTTTTAGACACTGAACCCGTTTGTGTAGCTTCTTTAACTTCTGTTAACTTAAACAGATTTAATCACAGCCTTAGTGAAAGCTAGTGGGTGGTTTGCATTCAAACAGTATGCAAATTTTACAATCTGAAGGATATCTTTAGGTGAGACGTGTACAAAGAGAGAGCCACTCTTTTGTTTGAAGAGAGGGACAACAAAAGCTTTTAGTGGTGGTCGTTGGCTGTAGAATTACATATAGGCATTCTTGACCATGGAGCTATAGTCTTCAAAACTTCTTTCATTGGAAATTATGTAATAAATGTCCACAGTGTAATGCTGCCACCTGAATTGATGGGAACCTTCAGATTTGCATCCATCAACCACAGGCTGGTTGGATTCTGTTCTTCAAATACACAAACTGTAAAAATTAACAAAGGGTACAGCCAACAACCATAATGAAGATATTTCAAGATTTAGACAAAGATTTAAGAACAATTTTCAGATCAAGTCATGCTAGAGGTCCCATATCCAGCTCTTCTTTGTTGCTATGTATGCTGTATACCCTAAGAGACAGAGTTAATGTTATTATAGATTTTCAAAGTCATAGAAAGCTGTTTCGCAGTGACATTGCTTTGGTTTAACATTTTTCCCAGTGGACATTTTGTTGTATACGTCAACCTTCTTAGTCATAACTGGAATTGGGCTGTCATGGGCTCCAAGATGATCCACCTATACTCACTCTATAGATGTGATGTCATTGTTTTTCCTTGGTCACTTTAGTCAAGGCCATCACTTTCTTAGTAATGGTAGGGTGCTCCCCAAAACTGAAAGACTTAAAGTTTTATGCAAACTTTCCTCTTGAAAACTATCAGGCATTCTCTTTCAAACTCAAGAATAAAAATCAGTAGTCACCATGCAAATTTTTACAGTAATACCAGAGAAACAAAGCAGCCAACATTTACTGACACTTGAAATTCAAAATGGCTGCCATCCATAAGTTTTGTATCTTTGGGGAAAAATTAAATTATCAGTTTCACGATGGCCAAAACTTCATTTGTCAAAAGAACTTCAAAATGAGATCCACGCAAGCCGTAGACCAGGAAAGAAGTGAACAAAATGTGAGAGTTTAATTATCTGTCCCAGAGGCACATTCCACCTTAAAGACAGAATGTTAAAGAGGAGAAGTCAAGTGACAGAAAACTGCAGTTGAAAAAAAATAATTCAGTGACTATTGTGTCATCCAGAAGTCAATAATTTGAATATATTGGCAGTTTGAAAAGTTTTCAATAATTCGGTGCGTATGCTCTGCTTCTCAAAGCAGTTTTGGACAGAATTTTCCGTCTGAATGTACCAAGCAGTCATTATCGTATGATAAGAATTTCTTTACTGTTCATAAGTTGATTTTTCAAATGTCATATAATGAATGAACTTTTGAGTCAAATGAGAGACACACAGTCAATAACAAATACAAGTTTGAGTTTTCAGCGGTGATTTCATCTCTATGACAACCCCTCAGCCAGCATGTAACCAAATTTTAATGCAACTGTACTTTTTCTGTAACACTTTGAATGTTTAAACCAGGGACACAGAAGTTAAAGATGTGAATTAAATTTGAATTTATATTTCATGAAATGCTGTGTTTTAATCTGTTTTAATTCCAAGTTTCTCCGTTGGTCATACCCAGGTTGAATCAATTATTTGACTGTTTGATAATTTCATGCCATGAAAGAGACATAGCAATCAACGATGGTAACATTTCTTTAATGGAAGACTTGTGTCCCACTCTACAAACAAGTCATTCAGAGAAAAAGTAACTTTATGAATATTGTTGGCTATGTAAAGACTGGTAGATATTTTGTATGTCAGATATATTTGATCTTTTCACCACCTTGGTTTGGCCCTAATCCATTGTTATGTGTAGTAATTGTGGACCAGTTCACAGGGAATTAGGAGTGAACAGGTTAATGGTCGGTGATATAGCATAAAACAGGTATCAACCGAATAATACACAACTGTGTTTTTGATTCCTGGTGTTTTTCTTTCCAGACCGCAGAGGAGATTGGTTGCTCTATCTTTATCCATCCATGGGACATGGAGCTCAGTGGCAGGATGTCCAAATACTGGCTACCATGGCTGGTTGGAATGCCAGCCGAGACCACCACGGCTATCTGTTCCATGGTATTCGGAGGAGTTCTGGAGAGATTCCCCAAACTGAAAGTGTGCTTTGCTCATGGAAGTAAGTTGAGAATTTCTGCAGCTTTTCTGTACCAAAGATTTATATGTTTTGTATAATCAGAGGTAAGATTTTGATGCTGACCATTTTACAATAAAATTTTGAAGCACATACCAATTCTCAAGTAATTTTAATACACTTCTTATCCTGAGTACACAACAGCCTCTCTATGTACTACAGCACCTTTCCTGTGATCAAGTTCTTAGACATCTGTACCAATCATTTCTATGGACATTCAGAGAATATGCAACGCCATAAGGCATGTCTGAACACATTTTGTACAGAAAAATCTGTTTTGGTTGTTTGGCCAACCTGAAGTCTCCTACTAGGATGTGAATGTGATATAGTGAGAAGCCTTGCACTGTGAAATACAGTAAAAGGAAAATTTCATGCTCGGATGATGTTGCATTGTGCAATTGTACAGGATGACCTTGGTACCAGTCTGCTTCATTTACACTGCGGTGAATTTGAACTTCAGAACAGCACAAATATGAAATAGCTTCTGCTAATAATAAGTAGTTCAAGCTATTCCACACCATGTCTTTTCTTTGCCAATAACTAAGTCCCAACTTTCCCATTCACATTTTTACATGATTGCATCCTCGAAAATTGATCCATCACAGGCGGTGCTTTTCCATATACCATTGGTCGCATCGAACATGGATTCAATGTCCGGCCAGACCTGTGTGCCGTGGAAAATCCGATCAACCCCAGGAAGTACCTCGGCCAGATTTATTCAGACTCGCTTACCCATGATGCCAAGGGCCTGAAGCTGTTAGTGGACGTCATGGGGGAGGTAAGAAGACTGGTGTCATAAACTGAGCCATTTACCCCCTTTAACCATCATGGTTTGGCCTAAATTCATTATTATCAATGGTGATTATGGACCTGTTTACAAAGAATTGAGGGATGAACAAATGAAAGCTGTTTTTACCATTTATCTAGTATCAATTTTCGATCAAGTTCCTCTTTAAATATCTCTTACATTCAGTTTTGAATTAAAATGTCCTGCAACAGTCACATTCTACATCAAAAAGTCTTCATAAAACTTTTAAAGCAGTATTTATGCAGAAAAAAGGTGAATTACTTATATGGTACAAATTTAAATGAAGTTGCTATACTTTTATGGCTTCCAAAGTTTTTGGTTTTGTATACCCTAAAAGAAACTCCAGAATTGTGAGTGAGCAGTTTTACATACAATTTATACAACTTTTACTGTTGTTACAGAACCGTGTGATGTTGGGAAGTGACTATCCATTCCCCCTTGGTGAGCACCACCCTGGGAAACTCATAGAATCCATGGAAGACTTCAGTGAGGAACTCAAAGTTAGTGTCTTCTTTGTCTTTACTCACTGTCTGTGATCCGACAGTTTCATTGAAAATAATGTTGCAACAGTAAAGCCTCAGCGTAGCAATTTCCTCAAAGAAGTTGTGTAAAGCCACCTTCTTATAAACGTAGTGCCAGCATTTCTAAGGCTGTTACCATTGTGTGTTAGGGATTTCAGCTAGCAAATATGAGAGCCAATAGTTGGATGGAGTTAGTTGCCTTTCAAATTTCCAATATCCCAAAATACAATGTACAACAGTTGCCTGGCAGCATTAGTTTGATATGAAGGTCAGTTAATCTTCACACTATGTTATAGGCCCATGTCATTCGTCAAATTGTCTTGCCAGGAAATTTACTTATTAGAATACAATTCCAATGCAAAACAAAAGGAAATGACACCTCCATAATCTTCTCACAGACTAGAATAAATGTGATCCCAAGAATCAAGTCCTCTACCTTTAAAGATATGATATCTTTGCTCACAGTGGTACATGTATAGAACACCTGATGTGTTTACAGTACTTGTTTTTGCTTTTGTATTCCTGCAGGACAAACTCCTGTCTGGTAATGCGTTTGAGTTCTTGGGACTGGATAGGTCAAAGTTTCAAGAGGGGGAGTGTTCATATGTAGCCAATGGCTCAAAGGCCACCAGCAGGGCATCCAAGACTGATGAGCCGCCACCAAAGAGAGTCAAGACGCAGTAAATATGTAGGAACAGAGTAACAAGAATGATTAAACGCAGTGGGTGCTCCGTGCAATGGATCGGTGCTCAGTTGTCAGCCATGGCTGCAACGTTTGGAACCAGTGGTGCTCTGTGGATGTCACTAGACAAACATAGTTCATTGATATTAGCAATGTGAATGAATTCCCTTGTAGCATCTGACATGACTCCACATCAGCACTACACTGATCTAGCAAGTGTATGCAGCCATATGTTTTTAGTTTAAAAATACTAATTATGAGTTCAGATGAAGCTGAATCACAAGGCAAATGAAATACTTTTGTTCTCAGAGACTTCTTGTGTGCTTTCAACTGGAGTCCTACCTTCTATGTAAAAACTGGCATACTTACAATTGACTTTCTCTTCCTAACTTGTAGGAAAGTAGATGATCTGTGTGAAAGTTAATACTGGCAACAGTCTTTCTGCTAAAACTATTTTTGTATGAAAAGTACGGAGCAGCCGATGTAAGAGTTTTTTTGATAATTCAGAAGAAGTATAAGGTGTGCGTTGCAGTGAAACCTGAAAATATTCCTTTGACTCACTCATGAATATTCATATGCTACATGTGTGCTATCAGCTGTTGTGTTTTCTTGCCAGATTCTGACCATGCTGTGCCGCTCTCGGTTCTTTAAGTGTAGTTTCACATCACTGTTGTTTCTTTTGTATCACTGAATGTGGAGTGATTTTTAAGCAGCTCCAGGAATACATGACTCAAGCATACCCTTAGTGTTATACCAAAGTGGGATTGTAGGTAGTCAGTTTGATATGATATCCCTGTATGACATCCCTGTTTGTATGATATCCCTCTTGGTGGATACTTCTATATTTTCATGGTTTCGTCAAAAATTGCTCAGACAAAATGCAGGCTGAATATCATGGGTTGCAGTTTATTCTACAATAACACACAGCCAACATGCTGTTGTTGTCAAAGGGAGTGAATCTAAACGGATCTATACTAGAAATATCCAAAACATGTTTATATCAAAGATTCACCCCAAATATCATCATCTTTATCACACTGAGTGTAGAGATGTATTTTTACCAAAGACCTGAAACTGTATCAGGGGTAAAGTACAACGCTTATATCAGTCACTCACCTACAATGACATGTTGATTTTGTTAACCTGTGTGACACATACTGACCCCAAAGACCTGAAACTGTATCAGGGGTAAAGTACAACATTTATATCAGTCACTCACCTACAATGACATGTCGATTTTGTTAAACTGTGTGACACATACTGACCCAAAACCTTTTTCGAGATGGCATTGATTTAAATTTTCTTCAGTTTTTGTTTTTGACTTCCAAAGGTTTTCAAATCTTTCCACTAAACTTAAAAGATATCTCCAAGTCTTCAGTCTGATATAAGACAGTTGCAATACCATAGAGAAATGGGATTTTGAAATAGTATCAGAGAAAGTAATTTCGTTTTTCCTTTGTTTGTTTTGTTTTGATATTTCATAAATATTGATACCATTGTCCAAGAGCAGGATTGAGTCGGTGAATTGTTCAGAGGAAACTTCGACTCAATACTAAAAAGCTAAGTTCATAGAACAAGCACCCAAATTTCAAAAATTATTTTTGAATTGTAATTTTTAGAATTGTAGTTTTCAGACTTTCAAATTGGATTTTTTTTCCCGATGGCTTGGTCTAGTCAGCCACCACAGTGAAATGTAGGACCATGAGCATAAACTGTTCCAATTGCTGGAAATGTGTGCTGCAAAAAAATTATCATCTGTACTGCAACTCAGGAGCTAGTTTTCCACCAACAGCAAATACAGTGGAGTATATTTTAAAAGGATTTATGCTGCTACAGTGAATTTCACAGTTCTCCATTTAAGTATATCCATTGCTTTTCAAAATTGAAAGAAAAATTTTGTGAATGCATTGTATACAAGAAGTACTCCGTATATATATTTATCAATATAAACATTTGCCGTGAACAGCAGTGTTAATTCCACATAGCTTTCATACAACTAGAGTTGCGGTAAATGTCATAAAGCCTTTGACCGTTGTCCTCAATACAGGGAAATAGGATGAAAGGCTACACATGGTAACAGGGTGTATTATCCATCATTTTCCATGGTCTGTGGAGTGAAGTTTCACTTTCGGATAACAAAATAGGGCATTTGACTAGAACTATGAAAAAAATTTATTATATTAACTATATATATATATTGTCTTTTCAATGGTGCATTTTTATTGAATAGTGCTATTTTGGGTATGTTAATATTTAAAATTTACAAAAAATTGGGTCAATGATGGTATGTCATCTGTTATAAGTATGAATAACATTTCATTAAAAAAAATTTCAATTTTGAACCTCTGCTGTGTGATGGTAAATTTTAATTTTATGCACTTCTGTCTGATCACAATGTGAATTCAGCAGATTGGGTTTTTGGTTAAATTTCTACTCTGTCACTGAAAAGGGAACACGCCTATAGTGTACAAAGATTTTGTTATCAATGCGTCATGCCGCTGTTCAAAGTGTGCTGATATTGTGATGATAGTAGCAATTGGAGTTGTAAAAACAAATACAGGAGCAAAGGTAGTCGTTGACAGTGCTAATCGCACCGGTGTAATAATTTTATTTGGCAACATGTCTTTTGAAACTTGATTTCCAAACAGTAATGTTTAGTTTCAACCCTCTTTGTCACCATGGTTTGGCCCAAGCCCATTGTTTTCAATGGTGTTTGGAGACCTATGTACAGGAAAATGGGGGTGACGTGTTGAATTTTCAACACTTTTTTGTAGACCATGCAACTGTGCTTTTTACTGAATGGCTGTTGTTGAGTGGTGCCTGCATACTTGACCTTATTGAACATTTGATATTTGCAGAGCAGCACATTCATGTACTTTTGTCCATTATGACCGATCTGTATGCTTTTATCAAATCGATACTGCATTTCTAAATATGTGTGCATTTGTGTGGTGCGTGTTGCAGTTCTCAACACAAGCAGCAAACTCCATGGAAAACGCCATGCATTTTCTGACATTTGATACAAATATACTACACTGTGCAACAATGCTTTATGATGTAAGTATGTAAAAATTTATTTACCTCATATAGTGTAATCTACAATATTAATAATAAAGATCTTTTAACAATTGACAAATCATTTGCATATGTCTGGGTTTATCAAAGCTCCCACGTGCAGGGCGAATTTACTAACTGGGCCCAACACAATGCAGTATATTTTCCCATGCATGTATGTATGCACACCTTGCTCTCTCTATGACATGCTCTCAAATTTCTGTTTAAATTTGACGCTAGTACAACATCCCGTATGCACAGTACTGTAGATTTTCCATAATTCATTATGATTTGTATCCTCAGAGAATCCTCAGTGAAGTCTGCCATGTTTCCCATGTGTAGACAAATTCACAGACTAGTTGTCAAAATTTTGAAAATGTACTTTTATGCACACCATTCTTCTCAATTCTCATTATAATGATTTGGAAAATTATGCATAATTGAGGGAGGAGATAGCATTTTTGTAAAATTTTCCTCCGATTGTGTCCTCAGCCATACAAAATAATGTGATGGAAAGTAGGGAGACTAGTTACACCTGTTTTATGAAACAAAAGGATATTGATTTTTTGCAATGGAAGTGACAAAAGAAATTTGCATGCTAAGTTTCCTCAGAGAATGACCCCTGAAGTTTGTCATAACTTGCTGCCCAAAAAGCGTGGCATTTGTAGTACCTGCAGAATGTGACTTTTATGGTTGTTTAGTGGTTATTTTGAAACTTTCACTGAAATATCTAAACGTACTTTTACTAGATATTATTTAAAAATTATTCTGATGCTGCACACTAGTGCTTACATGCAGAACTGAAAAAGTTTTTAGAAAAGTAACCTTCATGGATACAAATCAAAGAGAATTGTGGGTAATTTATTGTACTGTGGTATGGACAATGGTTGAAATTTTTCCTGTGGGAAGCCCGAAGAACTTGTTTTGCTAATACAAGTATTGAAACACACTTCGAACCCTGGCTTAATTTTGCCAATTACAAATGATACCGTCACTTCAATCTCTTGCAGACCATCTATCATAGGTACATTTCACTTGACTTTTGTAGTATTTCCACATGTGAAGTGCAACAATGGTCTACCCTTTCATCACCATGGTTTGGTCCAGTCCTTTTGTTTTCTGTGATCAAGTTGGACCTCTGCATAGGGAACTGGGGTATACTGGCCTAACATATATGTCCCTCATTCCAGCCATGTGATTACATTGTTATTCTTTATATTCAGTGCTAACTTCGATATCCAAAAGAAAGTGATCCGATCTGGGTCTTTTTTATTCCCAGCCTGTATTAATCAAAGTTCACTACTGATTCAAGTACATACAATCTTCAGCATCTCCTCAAACATGTGAACTTTGAACTCAAACAAGTATCCATCACAAGTTACCTTCTGCTACCAATTGCTGGATCCCCTGTCAGTTCCACAAATGTATGTCACCATGGTTGACACACAATAACCCATTGCTACCTCTCCTCAGACGCTGCATGCTTCTGTTGTTCTTGTCTGTCTCTCTGTCTCTCTCGCTCGGCTTCCTCGTCAAGAATCACTCTGATTTTACTCTTCAGCGGTTCAAGTCCTGTCCCCTCTTTGGCAGATATGGGAAAGATGTCCCTGAACTTGACTGGCACTGAGGGCGCTATGTCCTCTGCCAAATCGGAGTAGTAATCTTCTGCTGAGAGAGGGAGAAAGAAAGAGAGGGGAGGGAGTGAGGGAGATGTATAAAATGTAAAGGACACAGAGAGAAAATGACTTGATGTGTCACATTACACAATCCTGATTCGATAGAAGTTTGAAAGAATCCGAATCAAGGCATAAATCATACAACTGATTTAATAACAGAGTTGAGTTCACAAAAGTTGGCAAAGGGAACGATCACACACCACAGTGTACCATCAATATTTCATACAACTACATCCTGTGATGACTGATGAAGTACAACTGAATCCCACTTCAAGTCTCTCTCTCTCACGTTACATTTTTGGAATCCAACTCCACATCAGCATTGTCATTACCGTCCGTTTGGATGTTGATAGGACTATAATCAAGCATTACTCGGCAGTTATATAATTTCTGGCAGAACACTTTCTGTGATGTCAATTTTCACAAACTGCTTACCTTCTTCAAACTTTTCCATCACCTTTCCAAGCTTCTCGTCAGCTCCTTCAGTGTCAAGTTTATTGATGGCCAAGACGCACGGCTTGGAAACCAACTCTGGTTTGTACAGTTCCAGTTCCTTGGTGACGATGAAACAAAAGAAAATTGAGCGGCTCAACCCATTTGTCGCTAGGTGTTTGTACATAAATGTGGTGGTTTGCATGATGTGTAGGAAATATAGGGGGGAGGGGGGTTGAGGGTTAACAAAGCTTCAAAGTCTCAAATGAAAAACGAAATGAAGCGTACAAAGTTTATGTAATAATTCTCAAATTCATGTACTGACACAAGAGCCAAAGATGACACCTCTATGGCTTGAAATGGTTGAACCCTATTATTAAAATAACTTAACTGGGCTGCTGGAACTAGAAAGGAAAAACTGGGGTCAGAAGCAACACGTAACAGTACATGTATCACAGTGGAATGGTTAGAATGACTCACTGAATTGAGAAGTGCCACAGTATCCAATGCAGACCGGTACAGCCATTTGTCAGATAGTTGAAATCCATTGATGTCAACAACGAACAACAGCAGCTTGGTTCTCTCTACATGTTTCAGAAACCTGTGTCCCATTCCTCTGTTGAGATGAGCGCCCTCTATCAGACCTGGCAAATCAGCTAGGCTTATCTGCAAACGAAGAAACAAAAGTTCTACAAGACAAGGAAGATCACACACTACAATCTACTTTATGAGGGTGGAGTTTGTAATGAAAGTTAACTATTTTAATACAACATCTATCCACAAGGGCCAGAAAATGATGACCTTTTGTCTCATTAACTACAGTCAAAGGCCATCACTATCTCTGTCAGATAACACAAAGTGGGACAACAAAATGTCAAGTTGAAAACACTGTGCAATATGTGTGGTTTTCACGAAACTCAAGAATTTTACTCCATTCTAAAAGCATTTGGGAAACTGACTAAGAAACTGTGTTTTCATCACCAATTCTGTAGAGTAGTACAGAAAAGATGCAAAACTTAGCCAGGTGCACAATTGACACTGCACTTTGACACTGCCATGCCATATCAACAAATTCTGTAAGGCTTATGGACAGCGCCACCATGTGGCCAAATAGGTAACTCATTTGTGAAACATACCTGTCTCCTATCTGAATAATGCATCACACCAATTTGAGGTTTCACAGTTGTAACTGCAAGCAAACATAAGTGTCAGTCATGAAGAAATATGAGCACATACTCGCACAAAAGATATTGGCAGCAGTATTTACTTTGTGTCTATTTATGCAAGATAAGTCATATCACTTAAATATATTTTGACAAGAAAGAAAAGTATCACATTTCATCTACACTTTATCAATATCTGAATATGATTGACAAACATTTCCACAACTTACAGGGATAGTCTGCAATCTTGGGCTCTGATCTAGATAATGCTCCTAAGAGAGTTGACTTGCCAGCATTAGGAAATCTGACGAACAAAATAGGGAGAAGAACAGACGCACTTTTTATTTGTAGCAAATACATTTCCTTTCATTTTTTTCCATCGACACCAATTGATGCACTAAAGTCAAAGGTGAAATATGAAATGGTATGACAGATAATTTTGCACAGTTTTCAACAGAGATTATGTTACTGAATTAATGATTAACATCAAGATCAGTCATAAAAAGTTGTCATGACAACAGTGAATGCAATCTCAAGAAATAGGTATTCACAGACTCTTCCTCATAATTTAGAGAATCCTGGTGAATATTTTTTTTTTATTTTCATCATACATAGCTGAACAAAGGATCAATGTTTTTTATTCACACAATTGTGTGTTTCTGTTAAGAAGCCTTCACAAACATGGTAGGATGGTCTATGGAAAAACATTTTGTTTGAACTTTGAAGTTTGTGAGGTGTCGACATGCACAGGAGTACAAAAGAAACACTCTTCATGAGTCTATAAGACTGGGCTTGCAATCTGAATGTGGATATAATTTCTTGCGTTTCTGAGCTAGTTCCCATTTTAAGCTCCTTACAGTAACAAGCTAAACTGACCAGTGTTGAACAATTTCAGCATTTTTCCACCATGGCTTGGCCAAATTCCGTGGTTAGCAATGATGATTGTGGATCTGTTCACAGCAAATCGGGATGAACAGTTTACCTGTTGTGTTTACTGTACCGTATCATCAGCTTGGTACTACAATTTAGCAAAGCATAGTGCATAATGATGTATGTCTATCAAATTCACATTTCATAGTATGAAACCCTATAAAGCTAACTTGATACAGCATTCAAAATTTTCAAACTATCCAACAATTGTCATGAATAGATGGCAGGGAACAAGAAAGGAAAATCAACAGGTCTATACCCTTTATGAATGAGACAAATTTTGATGGGGAAGAGAGCTGGAGAAAAATCAATATTTGGTCAGATTGTCTAGTATCTAGCTAAAATTGAACACACACTGCTCTAAAAGACTCTGACTAACCGGCAGCATAGTGTTCTCAGTTGACAAAATACTCACCCTACAAAGCCAACGTCAGCGATCAACTTCAAGTCCAGTTTCACAGATTTTCTCTCTCCTCTCATTCCATTCCAATCTGTTCGAAAACATCCTCCCTGTCCACCTTTTGCTACAACTACTCTCTGATTAGCTTCATTGAGATCAGCTGGGTTTCAGATGACAAAATAACACAAACATGTCAAAGAAACCTTTTAAATTTTGTCATTATTTCAAAATTAAAAATAACCTCTAGTGTCTGATGATTTCCTGTCGGTACATAGTTTTGCTGTGGAATTTACTGGCTTCTCTGTTTTTGAACAAAATTACAAACAACCTACAAACTACACCAAACAGCTGTAAATGTTGGTGTTTTCCATCCCATTATTTCACGGTTACAAATTCAGCTAAAAGTATATCATGCATAGAATTTTTTGTTTCAGTATGTCCAGACACTTTTGCCACGGTTACTTTATTAAATTTCCTTGGAATGATCTCTTCCCACTTCAATCAAGCAATGGATCCCACAGAAAAGAGAATAAACTGAGCTGTATTATGTCTTTATCTTTCATAAAGGGGAAGTAATTTACTGATGAAACACAATTTCATATCATAGTCCAGGTTGTCAACAATCACAAAGTTAATGTACCATGGCTTATGTTGTAAACTTGAATATTTCACATGAAAATACTTCCTTCTACTGTCAAATTACAGGCATTGCTTCTTGTTTTAAACACTGTCGCCACAGTCGGTACTCCACAATTCATACTGACATTGTTTCACAATTTGTATGTACTCTAAAAACAGTTAAAAACATACAATCCATACATGTCTAAGTCTGATGCTTAATTTTTTTCACTGTTGTTAATTTAAGATTTGTCAGACATAATACCTTTTTTCCACATTTTGCAAATTAGCATACTGGTATGTGTGGTAAAAACACTGATGAACTTAACTTACCCAGAATTTGGCCATCATCGGTTACCACGGTAACACCTACTGGTACAGTAATGACTGTGTCTGCTCCACGTATTCCTTGAAGTCGTCTAACTCTAAAAAATTAACAAAGAAGAAACTCAACAAACTGATTTATGGATTCTTGTAATTCTTATTCATTTATGACAAACAAGACATTAAACTTTTTAAACTATTAGAATACTTTTGAACTACTAAAATACTTACCTACTGTTCACACCGGTTCCTGCAGAGAATCTCTTCGACGGATGGGAAAGACTGACTTTTCTGAGAGTCATTTTGGGAGAGGCAACAACAATCACATCTCCTCCATTACCACCCTGCCCTCCGTAGGATGGCAGGCCCATACCACCACTGCCGCCCTTGACATAGATGCGAAGTGTGTCTTGAAAATTACCAAATCTTTTCCTTATCACACTCTGTTAGAATACAAGAAACAACGCAACACTGTAACAACACTGATAAACATCCCTCTAATGGCTAAGGATATCAAGAATTGGTCTTTCAAAAGGGAACACAATTACACCTTTGATTGATCCCTGGTTCAAATAATTATAAAACCCACTATGTACTTACTTAGCGCTAGTGTACAATCACCATGACAAAATGATATCATGGAATGGTAAGTAGACAAGCAAAGTCTTCTGTTGTAGAGCTTGAAATTCGTTCAAAACACTCAGAACTTGTCATCATCACCTCCACCATCATCATCATCATCATCATCATCATCATCATCAGTATCATCATTAGGTTCTCAGTTCACTCTGCATACAGCGCAGTGCAATTGCTATACTTAGAGACTGCCGATGTTTCACGTTTTCTCTTTTCGAACAGTACTCTCAGAGCTGTATAGAGTTAGCTGAGCGCCTGTGACCATCATTATCATCACCATTCCCGTCACCCTCATCATCACCACAATCTTCATCATCTGATCATCATCATCATCACTCATCGTCATCATCATCATCATCATCAACATCATCAAAATCACACAATCACCTCATCATAATCATCGTCGTCGTCGTCGAGAGCAACATAAATGTTAACTTTTTTCATTCGATCATCATTTGATGTACTAAATACGACCGTGTGCAAAAGATCGCACATTGGCCCTGTCGGGAACAACGGGCCCAGGAATGGCATCTCGCTGCACGTGTGGAGACTCTCGCTGGTATTGCTGTGTATGTGGAGTGATGTGAGTTTATTGTGTAATCAACACTTACAGACACATCCTTTGACGTCTTCTTCAACAAAATCCTGGTAAGGAACACCATTCTTATCGCGACAAGGCACTAAAAACCGTGAAAAACGTGCTCGGGGTCTTTCCCATGGGCGCAGCCATCTTGTAACTTGCAGAGCCTTATGGGAACGAAATGTGAAGGGACGTTGCAAAATTCTTGGGGGGGGGGGGGCAGGAACACTCGTTCGTCCCCAGTTACAAGTAAGCTGTCCAAAATCGTCTATTGTGAAGCAGAATGGAATATTTCAGGATGCATGATCCCCTTCAAATAAAATAAGAGACAAAGACCGGGAACTGATGTAATAAAAACAAAAACAAACACTTTGTTTTGTCCAAAAGGTTTGCTTTCGTGTAATTATGATTGTTATACTATTCGCCTTCATGTTTCAAAATTTTGAAGTAAGCCAGGGCTTTATTATAAGCAAACTATAAAATGCGAATGCTTCCTACATGTGTACATGCATCATCCAACAACATAATGCAAAAAAATAACTTGCTCTTGTTCTTACACCCATCACTCTGCTTGACAAAAATATTACTTTTCCATGAAAAACGAATGCTGAGAGATGAGTTCCCTATAGCTATTGAAACTTTATCATTTTTTATTTTTGCTTGCTTTATTTGTATATGTTTTATGATATCTGTGGATTTGTAACGCTATTTTGAATTGATCCTCTTGTCCAGAAACAACAAACAAATAAGTAAACAGTCGGAGAACTGTATATCCTCAGCTTATTATTTTTTTAAATCAAAATCAATGCTCCACTAAATTCCACCCTTTATTTGTTTGTCTTCTTTTGTTATATTTAAGAAAAATAATTTTTGTTCCTCAATAATTTATTACATTGTTTCCAGTATTAGCAAGAATTAGCAATTAAATTAAATATCGGTCATCTGTATATCACATAGGTTAATGTGCATTGTTCTTCAACCCACTGGCAGAGTAAGTATATTTTCTTTCTAGAGACGGCGTACAATCATAGATCGAAATGCAAAGAAATGCGAAAGCCAGCTTTCGTGTTTCTTTGCAGTCAACTGGGCAGCACCAATGGGGCAGCACCTGTTCCACATGTGTTAGGGCGCCTCTTACGGACTAAAGTGTAAAACCTTTTTGTAGAGGGCGCTGTAACATGTCTTCCGGTTTCTCAGCAGACCACATTTGGCATTGAACAGGTTGTGCTCTTTGCGAAATTGCCTTATACTAGCGGCGTGAATAGTCATCGCCTTGTCAGTGAATTCCAGGATACAGCGATTATTGGTAAGCGTTCAAAATCGTACGGTGTCACGGCTGTAAGCGCATTTGTTAGCCAGAGTGCTACAGAGCCATTCAAAAATACGGTTCATTGGTTCTGTGAGTGCAGTGTCACACACCGTGCATCGTGTGTCACACGTCACAGGTGCTCATTGTGTTTAGCTCTGCACACACATTAGCATCTCTGTATCCTGTATTCCGGCTCTGTATGTTACCGGCTCCGGGGGGCTCCGATACCGGCTACACCTCCCGCCACATATAGGGAGCCGATAACATACAGCCTAGCTATGAAGAGCTTACACTGTGTCAGTCCTCCTGGAAACCCTCTTTAATGTTTGTAATATTGAGGTAAAAGTTGTCAATCTCCATCACACTCTCTCCCCCAAAATAGGTCAGAAACTCTCCTTCGTTCTTCCCTCCAATTTTTGAAGTGAAGGTAATGAAATTCATTCCAAAAACCTATCCTATCCTAGCGGTTGCCAAGAAAGAAGCTGACGGTTTTACACCACGGTCACTTGAGTTTACAACGACAGTATCATGCTTTGTCATTCCAGGGTATCTTTCTGGCATATCCAGCAATCCAAAATAACCATGGGGAAGAGTGCCAGGAAAAGAAAAGAAAAGAGGAAAGACTTTCAGAAGGTGAAACTGAAAGTTGGAAAGAAAAAGGCCCTGCCAGACAATGTCACAAATACAAACTTCAAGAGTCGTGCCATACACATCAAAGAACAGCTGAAAAGTGATGAAACCCAGCCAACCAATCAGAGGAAGCAAAACATACAGGTGGGTGTAGTGATATTGAACAAGAAATCTTATTGGTGTAGATAACATAGCCCAATGGACCAATCAACTGAGTGCAGTAGTATATCAGAACAGACAAACACAGGAGTATTTATCATTTTTGCCATGGCTTTACACTCTTTTTCATCTATCATCGAACGCGCAACTTCATGTGAATGTTGATACATCTCATGAATTCATCAGTGTGTTTCCTTTGAAACTTCATGAGTTGGTAAGGAACTTCCTAGGAAGATTTCAGACGCCGCCGCGCCGCGCTGGCGACAAGTTTACAAGTTTATGTAAACATAAGATACACTGTACGCAAACGACTGACGTGAAC
>LD347183.1:173982-204819 GCA_001465055.1 Ptychodera flava | reverse complement strand
TACATACTTCACATTGTTACAACTGAAATGGCCCAGCTATGTTGTCCAATATTGCAGATTGTGGAATGGTAGGATTTGCAACATCAGGTCGTTTTTCATACACATTTAATATTTCTAAATGGCACCGGTGATAATAGCATGGCAGAAAAACAAAAGATGCAAGACAAAAAGCACTCTTTGAAGATTTTCCCAGATGTGATTGTGTGTCTCTATCTTCATCAGGTAACTTGGAACCCAATCACATCCAGGGTATCGCCCTCATCATGGTCAAGTTGCTGCAGACAAATGAACTCAGAGAAGCCATCAAAGAGAGCGAAAACCAAATCAGAAATATTGTCCAGACAGTCATGGTGAGTTCAGAATACTTCTTAGTATCTTTGTTTATCCAGCCAGCTCAACATAATAATCTGCTTCTTCCAAACAAAATGCCAGTGGAGTTGAGACATCTTGCAAAGTCAAGGTGTTAAACACAAAAACTGTAACAATGCTGACAGTGGTCAGCAATGCTAGATTTTTAACTATTTGATATGTACAATGCGATTTACCCCATTTCAGCATTTATTGTTGTAAAGACAACATTGTATGAGTGTGCATGATTTATTTTCTGAAGCTACATTGATTTAAGGATGTGGTGAGACTTCATTTAGGGTAGTATGCGCTTCAAAGTGAAAGACTTAAACTTTTGCTGAAACTTTCCTAAATGAAACTGTCAACCATTTTCAACCAAATCAACAATAAAAATCAGGGGTCCCCGCGGAAATTTTGGAACTCGCAATACAAATTATTCGAAATTTTGCCATATTTGAAATTCAAAATGGCTGCCACCCGTGTGTCAAGTCTATGTGGTAAAAATAGAATTTTCTATTTTAAAAAAAAAAATAAGGGGGTGAAAGTTTTTCTTTCTCCAAGAACTTTAAAATAAGCCCCCACAAGTGGTAGATCAGAAAAGAATTGTAGAAATTTGAGAGTCCAAATATCTATCCCCGAGGTGCGTTTTACCTTAACCTTTCACAATAGACAATTTATGTCATATTGAATAGTTGATATGTTTCAGTAATAAACTCCTGTACAAGGTGTAATTGATATTCTAACCATATGGCAGACTTGTGACATGTACTTCAACAAAATATGGCCTAGTTCTTCATCATAAATTGGAAGTACGTCTGTTTGAAATACATGGATTTATTTTGTCATACTTAATTTGAATAGGAGCTAATCATGCATGTATGTGTTTAATATGCTTTTGTTTGTATTCTTCTGTGTAGAAATGCCCTAACACTGACCAGAGCAGTCAGTGGATGGCAGAACTCAGATATGAAAGCAGACTACTGCTGCCTGCGTCATCAAAGTTATAGTGACAGAGAGGAAAGCAAGATGTCATCAAAGACTGCAATTCAGAAACCCTGCAGTGTGGTGGCGCTGTGCTTTGACAAGGATGGAAGAAAAGATAATTGTCCAAAGTAGACAGCAGCTTGATATTCAACTTTATCGACACCAGTCAGAGTAAATACTCCAAGCGTTAGACAGTGAATTTTTGAACTGCCTTTACATTTTACACAAAATTTGTGGTAAATTTGTACTGTTTTGAAGAATGTGCGATGTTTTCCGGTCACTATTTACTCATCCTGGTATAAGTGCTTTTATGAATGTCCTTTCTGTTATACCTGCATAACTCCATGGAGTTTCAACATAACAACTTCTGATATGACTGTACAACGTCAGATGATACAGTGAAGGCCAGTTTTGTCTTATCAAGTCAAATTTTTTCAGTTGGAAAAATTTTACTTCATTGATGGATGTCGTTCAGCAAATCCTCTCTGAGTAGTTGTGACCAAATTTAATCTTCTGTTTATTTTTACAACATAAAGAAATAATTGGAATGTAATTATCATGAACTGTGTGAACAAATGAGAATACCACTCAGTAAGTTTTCATAAATAAATTTAAGATAGTCAACACCTTGAAAATAAACGATTTAAAGTTTTGCTCAAACTTTCCTCAAGCAAATTTCCAACCGTTCTCTTTCAAACTCAAAAAAAAAAATCATGAATCAATGTGCAAATTTTGGTACCAGAGAAACCAATTACACAATTTGCACAATATTTGAAATTCAAAATGGATGCTATCCCTGCTTTATCTCTATGGGGAAAACAAAATTCCCAATTTCCACAAAACTAAGCCAGTAAAAAATTTATTTACGCAACAAGGTTGGAAATGAGCCCCTGCAAGTGGCAAACCAAAATTTCTAAAAGTTTTAAAGCCTGAATATCTGTCCCCAAGGCGCATTCTACCTTAACATCTGACTTTATTAATCTTGACTACAGTTCATTTATCGACAATACTATTGCATACACATGATGCATTGCGTAGGCAAGGCTAAAACTTTGCTACACCTTGTACTTCAGCGTACTTCTGTGAAAATAATGAGAAAGTGTACTCATTTAAAGAACAAAAATTGGGATATTTATTATCAAACATTGCAGCCACTGTGCTTTTCACCAGCTTGTACTGTACACCCACCTGAAACTTTAACACCAGCTGTAAGTTGTGTTCTTCTAGCAGCAGATTTACATTGTCTTTGTTTGCAATGTTGTATTAAAGTGAAAAAATCGCTTTGAATGGAAACAAGCCTCAGACCTGTTTCATCCAAGATTGAATACCAATAAATCTAAATCTCTCTGACTTGGGTTTATTAGACTGTAGTGCATGTGGTGTCATGTACACAACCTCCCCACACAAGATAACCTGTCTAAGTTCACTGACATCACCTCCAAGCCCTGAGTAGAATAACACCAAGAACAAGCAATGATAGTATCTACGGGTAACATGTGGATTTAGATTGATAGTTACATCACCATTGTCCCAGTGAATTTAAAGTTGATCTCTAGATCTATACAAATACTGGACAACCGCCATGGTGGCAGAGATGTAAACAATGAAATGCTGGCAAGTTGCCAGATATAGTATCCATAAGATCGGATAATTCTACATGGTTCAAAGCACAGTGGTTCTAGAAGCATGCTCTGTTCCTTACGTTTTGTATGTATGAGTGCGGGAGAGGGGATAAGTAATGTGTGCAGTAGTGTTTGTTGAGGGACTGTGTTTAAAATGATCATTTCAGTAAAGCTTTCTTGTGCAAATGAAAGAAAAAGAAATCAGGTCTGTTTTTGGACTCCGTGCGCCATAGGCTCAAATGGTGTCCAGTGTCATCACTATGTCTACATGTTTGTGTGTCTGTCGGTCCATCTGCCTAGATGGATGTTGTTCCAGTTGCAACTTAAAAATGGTGGATAAAATGTTGTACAATTTACAGCATGGCGTGATTACGGGAAGATCTGTATCTGATTAGATTTTCATGGGTGTGGCCTGAATAATTAATAGTCATTTGCATAATCAACAACTTATGCAAGGGGCTGTATCGTAAGAATCACATAACCAAATTTGACGCAACTCAATGTGCAGGCTCTCAAACTGTTTTATCATCATACATTACTAAATGTTTGGTGGGCTTGACTAACAGATTATATGCTCGTTTGCATATTTAATGAGTGATTGTATAGGGCATACATCAACATTCAAAGCACTGAATTTCACAAAACCCTTTGAGAAATGTTGGTCATACTTTGGTCTAGACACTCTGAAAGTTCCATGAGCATTACATGCCGATTTTCATTTGCATATTTTATGAAATTGTGTAATTAGGCCATACATCAATTATTACCGTACCAATATGAAGCAGACCACTAAAATTTATTCATCATACTTGGTTGTATTTATGCTTAAAGTTTGATGAGCATAACATTCAAATTATTGGCTCATTTGCATATTTAATGAATTTCTGTAACTAGGCCATTTATCAATATGGAGTGCACAAATTTCTACTATATATAAAACCTCTGAGATTCATTGATCATACTTAGATTTAGACGTACATACTGGAAGTCTGATGAGTGTGGCATACCAGATGAGCTCATTTGCATATTCATGAATGACTTTCCATAATTAGGCCAAATATCAATATCAAAATAGCTGAAGGAATTGAATTGGACAATTACAGCGTTCATGAATCACCCATGTTCATTTGCATAATACTATAGATGCATCAAGCTTGTATAAAGTAGAAAAAAAACTTCTATGAACATCTGTATTTTGGTTATTTTTGCGTCTACAGGTTTCTTATGCATTCCTTGTGGCACACAGTGTCCACTTAAGTCACACTTTCATTTCCTATTAAATATGAGACAATGAAAAGGACAAATATAATGTCAGTGGGTGAGTTCAATTCTACAGGGCTTTGCAGGTTTCCTTCCCGTTTCAATGTCTGGTATGCACACATTGTGTGCACAGAACGCATGTTTTTTTTATCTTACACAAACCACAGGGTACCGTACAAACAGATGGTGAATTCACTAGTCCTTACATTTTAGTCACTGCCAATTACATCAACAGCCTACTCGATAAACAAACACAGCCGCGTACTGTAATTAATCTAATTAATCTAATGTAATCTGAGAAATCGGACCCAGAAAAGAGACCCTGGTGTTTGTGTTTAATACAAACACCATGTGCTCTGTGCACACAATGTGTGCATACCAGACATCCAAACGGGAAGGTAAGCTGCAACGGGCTTTAAGGATTAAGTTTCCAGCTTACTTTTTCAGTTCATATTAAAGTCATCCTTTTGCTCCAATGCATTCAATGGATGAAAGTCTCTGAGAAATGATACGACAGGCGTCAATGATCAACGCACTCTTTCTTTTCCTTCAAGGTTCATAACAGATCTAAAATAAGCCCTCACAGTTTCTTTTTAATCAACAATAACAGTTTTAAGAGTACATGTTGAGTGAAATGTAATTTACTTTTAAATTATTGAAATTTATGATAAAAAGAAGTTCCCACAGCAACGTCACAAAAAACATTGTTTGACATGTCATACAGCAATTTATACTCTATTCAATAATGAAATTGAAATTTTTCAAAATTTTACATGCTGAATGATTCCTGACGTCACTGTGTGCAGTTCAACCACAGGGAAAGCAGGATAAAAAACAAAATAAACAAAAAAACAAGTAAACAAATAAATATAAAAGAAAATCATATATTTAACATAATTGAAATAATTGACTGAACAAGACATGCAACATATTCAAGATACGACGTCAGTATCACGACGTGTTTTTTAGTCAATTATTCAATTCTTATTCATTTTATTGTTTCGCCTTATATTTTTATGTCTATTTAATCCTGTTGTCGCATATTGAATGTTGCATGATGTTCAGTCAATTATTTCAATTCTTACTCACACTATTATTTTATCTTCTATGTTTTTATTTATTTGTTTCTTTATTTGTTTATCTTGACCTCTTCGTGGTTCAACGATAGAAATGCACCAGGTGCATTTTGATTTATCTTGACTTCTCCGTGGTTCAACGATAGAAATGCACCAGGTGCAGGTGACAAGGTCCCCAACTTCTCAACATGTGTGCGCATGCGTCCAAAGATTTCTCAGCGGAACGCTGAGCCTCGGCTTATTTTTGGAAAGGCAAAATGAAATGAAAATATTCATTGGTCAAGTTGAAAAAATCAGAAATGTCAGATTCGTTGGAATATACCAAAAAACGGGGATAGTTTGAAGATACTGTTTACTTTTAAAAATCGTGCGTAAGAATGAAAATGGGAAATTTGCCCTCAATCTCGAATCTTTAAAACATAAGTGGACACAACAAAGGAAAAAAAGCGCTCCTCAGCTATCCTTAAGTTGTTGTTGTTGTAGTTGATTGAAGGCTTCGGAGTATGAAATGTGAGAGATGTAAACTGGGCACTGTGCCGATGTTCCGGTCAACGTATCATTGATGCATGACGTGAGACTGAGCACGCACTGTGTCACATGCATAAAACAATGTTTCGTCTGTCCGCGATTTTTCGGCCCCTGTCAGTGTCCCGAGTCAGTGTTTGTGGTGCAGCAATTACAATCTAAGTCTGGATGCCACCAGGTCGAATAGGATGTCGGCTAATCTCTCCGTTTTATGCCTCACCAGGTGCGGACTTGAGGGTATAAAGTCAGAAAGCTTGTTGCTCCAGTATTTATGTTCATCTGGGGTCATGCCCGGCACCAGGTCACTGAAGAAGTATTTGTAAACACTGGCCATGTAGTGCAGTACGTCACGCTTCAAGTCTTCCAACGAGTCCTTCATACTCGCATGCTCCTCCAACTTGATATACTGATGTATTTCTAGGGCTAGGTTCAGTGAATCTCTTATATTTTGGATGACTTCATCTGGGTCGGTGCTGCGACCTCGAAATCGCAGAATTCTGCTTCTGGCGAACAGATCGCGAAAGAATTCGTCGTACAAAATCAGCAGTTTCATCTCCTTTTCCGGGTGTTGCCCGAACGCTGGTCCAAATGGAGTTAGTCGATAATTTGCTGACATTTCCCGCTTCATAATGAGCTATTCCAAATCGTCTAGAAGAAAACGGTCTTTAGGAAAGGTAGTTTAAAAAAATTATCTATAGTCATGAGACCTAAAACATCCGGGTCAAAGTTAGCAATCTGCGACAAAGTTAAACGTTAATCCCGTTCGGTCTTGCCTGCCATTCATCCAGTTGAAGTTGCACTAGGGATCGACTGGTAGATGCTCGGGGATGGTCAAAAATCGAAAAATTAAAGAAGTATATTGAGCAAAAATTATCAAGTACAATCTGCAGCCACCCTCCTTTTGACAAAAAATATTCACTGGACGTGAAAATTAAGAGTTGAGTAACCATAACACGATTGGAACTAATTTTGGATAACTGGATGGTGAAGTAATGTCGATTTAATCTACAAATGTTATCTCATCTGCTTTTCTTTTTATATTACACACTTGTTTTTACAAGTAATTTGCGATATTGCAACATTCAGCTATATGGCACCTAACACTTTTGAGACATTTGCGAAATATGAAAATCCAATTATCCCAAATTAGTTAAAATTGTGTTCCATGCTCTTTCCATTAAAAACACTTTAAAATGCAGAAAATGTGGATCTGGTAATTGCGAACATGACCAACCCTCACAAGATCTACAGTATACTGTTTTATACCTAAATAGTAGCTTTTTCCATAAATATCTGGCTATAGTATGATAATCGCAATCATATCAATCCATAATCCAATAACACTAGGTCAGAATTCGTAAGAGAATAGTTGTAAACATAGACACAAAACAGCACAGAACAGACAGTAAATAGACGGCACACAAACAAAGTCAAATTTATGAAAGAAAGATATATGGACCTCTGGCCAAAAGATCAAGAAGTGTTATGTTAGATTTATTACTACCTACAATTGTCAGGGGGACCGATGGTCGTTGGCAACATTGTCCGTGTAACTTATCATCGTGTTCATCGTACGTTATCATTGTTCATGTTATCGTTTTGTATGAGAAACAAGTTTGACCTCTTTTAACGTACTGTCATGTTGACGCTGAGTAAGACTACCAAGGACAGCGGCTGTCGATGTCATAGTGGTCAGATTCATAACTTAAGTCTTTAGGTTCAACAGAGGTATATAGTACCTGGCTGTTCCATTTATTGGCCAAGTCCACCGCGTACTTATCAAAGTACGCCTTTTGCTTTCGCCTGAAAAAGTACATTCTATGAAAGTTGTTTTTTTCTTTTCGCTACTTTTGTGAACAAAAATTATGTTTTTAAAATGGTGATGGTGAGATTCGGAGGCCACATGGGTCCGCGTTTGAAAAATATGCTGAATATTCAGTTTACGTTTGCAAAATCTGAGACCAACGCACACACGATATGATCTTGGTCTCAGGCGAAATGTATATTTGTTCTGTCAGCCATATAGTCATATGGAAAAATGTGCTGGCTGAAATACATTCGGTGTAAGTAAGGTATTTTTAATCAAGTCACGTCCACTTCAATGTACCATAGATTCTGAATGAAATTATATGACCGAACGTTATTTCGCGCTTTAAGTTTATTTCTGTAGATATATTGAATTCACGTAACTTCACACAACAGCTTATATGATTCGACCTGACGACTATTTTGCAATTAAAACAACCAATTTGTAAATCTTATTGAGATTTTTGCCGGCGTTTCGTATTCTCTGCGACTATCCGCCAAGACACAGTAATACTGTGCCCTTGCAAAATTAAATGGGTACAATTCTGCTAAACATTTCCCGAACTTTCCTAGAAAAAATATGATCAAAGCAATGACAAAATTCACACAGTTATGCATTATTGCGTAATTTCCATTTAAGTCAACACATTTTGAGATCAGCTACTTATCTTTTACATCACAATTCCTAATAAACGCCATCATGGGAAGTTTTACTATTATAAAAAAAACCAACGAGCTACCGAGGAAATTACCTTGGCGAATTCAGATGCTATCTTTACTATATTTACACTTCAAAACACTGAAAACAATTTTGTCGATATTTTCTTGAAATACACTGGTCTGCCACCCTGCAAATTATACCGAACAGCTTCCTCCGTCCCTACAATATTTATACCACAAAATTTGTTCCGTCGGACTTACAAGTCTGGCATGGATAAGTTTTCCCCTCCGAGTTTTGACATATAGCCTATGTTGATGTCGACACCAGTACAACAGAAATGTCGATTGACCTGACCAACATCGACAGAGACTCTCTCCATTTAATTATGTATTGCAGTAACAACGACAGATCCACTTGTGCAAAGCGATGCGGAGCTCGTATTCCGATGCACAAATGACCAAAAAAAAAACTCTATCGGAAAGTCATCGTTTAAATTAACCGTAAATAAAAGAGTTGCTGGTACAGGTTGTTGGGAACCAGCGCGACAGCATTTCAGGCCATACCGCAGAAAAGCGTTCTGACTCCGCTGATAGAGAGGACTTTCACGTAGGGCCTAAGGATCGCACAACTTGAACCAAGACTCGAAATTGCAGTCATCAAATTTAATTTTAAAACATTCTTCAAGAGAATCTTTTGATTCAGTTCAACAATATCAACTTTAAAGAGATGCTATGATTAATTCTAATCGTTACAATAGCACAAAGATTCTACAGATTGTTGAACTGATTATTTCCATATGTCCCCGAGTTCAAGTGTGGTCATTATGGATCAATCTGACTAAAATCAGATCTAGGGGCTGACTCGGTCGTTTACCCCGTCCTTCCTCTTTTCAGACTCCCGCCAACTCAGAGAGACAAGGACGACAGACTTGAAAGGCAAACAATACGTGAAGGGCATATACCAAACACATCCGTGCATCTTATTTCAATCAGATTGATTATATCACAGTTCTGTGGAAGCGGTCTTTTAATACTCCGCCCTTCCTACTCATTTTAGATGTTTTCGCTTATCATAGGACAAAAGTAAACAATGGATGGAGGGCAAAGACCAAGCAGATCTCTACATCTTATTTTAAATAAGAATTATTGTATCACGGTTGTATGGAAGTGCCTTAGGAGCGGCCATGAGAACCGATTGGGCCGGTTGTAATCGCCATGGGCCATCTTTCTTCTCCTGAACTCAAAGCCGTTGGATTTCCACTGTCATACCTGAATGCCGTTTTCTGATCTCTTTTTGTGAATCTGGCCATGGACGTCTGCTCCGAAGTAAAGTTTATGGCTACGGTCAACAGTTTCACAACGTTTTTATTCTTTCGCCTTTATTTTCCCCGCCGACAACTATGTTGGAAAATAAATTTCAATTTAACCGATGATAAAGGCCAACAAAAACGTTGACTGAAAAAGTAAAAAAAGATGACAATCTTTTTTATCAGCGGGCACAAGGATTTCTACGAAGGACGACAGTGATAATAGTCAATGTATGTTTACGTCTATGGTCCTGAAGAGGTAAAACTTCATTCACACAAACACTCGAATCTTTAATTAAGCGATGACAAGCTAATGTATTTGCGGAAAATGTTTGAAGTCAAATTGGTTTGTTTTCCACGATACAAATTTCACCTTTATTTTCACAGTCAAAATAGTCCATCAATAGAAGCTCACCGCGGCCCAATCCATGTTTGAATGGTGACATAATTATGCATTGAATGATGCGGGTAAAACCATCGAGCGACCTCTTCGTCCACCCATGCGAACAGGACTTTTTGACTGTACATAAAAGCTCTAAAAATCGCCCCATGGCGTTGCGGCGATCTGCTACCATGGCGTACATGCAATGCATAACAAATTAGGAATTAGATCTCGTAATGGCTGTTCTAGATTTAATTTCGTACAGCAGATGAAAGTATCCCATCCCTGGGAACGAAAACATGTTTACTGCCCTCTTTATCGATTTTCCAGTCGGTTAAATTTAGCCCTATTATGAACAAGATTTGCTGCAAAAGACGGGTGATTACAAATTAATTTGTAAGATGTTTGCATTGCTGCGGGAGTAAAAAATTGTTTGCGGTTAATTAATCACACTGATTTTCAAAAAACAGCCGGCAGTATAACACTTCCAATGTTCATAAATGTGTCAACATGGTATCGAGTATGGAGATTATATGGTTGACGTAGTGGTAACGCTTGATTTGAATAAAAATTGCGACTGGTAACCTTATGTAACCTAAGCGATGAATGATGTTTATCGTAATACCCTAGCATTCTGTCGAACATTCGCGTACCTATCCGTCATGTGAAGGGCTCAGTTGTCAGGCAAGTCAGCGCGCGTGAAAGCTTTAATTCTCGTCAACGTCACGACTAGCCCTGGTATTTGGCGCAAATATTTAACCCGATAAACCATAAATTTCCCAAGGAGTCGTCCTGTGACACCTGTTGATTTCTCTGTGCTGTGCCTGTGAAAACGCTGTGCTCCCGTTGGTCGCCGTTTCGGATACCAGTCTGAACCAGCCTTTCAGTGTCGCCTCATCGTATATTTTTTCCAGTCAACAGATTAACGACGGCTGTGACGACAGCGGACGTAAAATCGATGCTATATTGGTCCAATTTAGAGTAGACGGGTCGCTCATCACGGTAGTGCGGTTGCTCAGTCAGCCTTGTGCGAGGATCTACTTGATTTCGACCCAGATATTCCAAGCCTGAACGAGGGGGGTCGTCCCTGTAGGCTATAGACGCAGCTTTAACCAAAGCGGTGTTGGCGGCATCAGTGTTAACATGGCCAACACTTACCAGATGCAGGAATTCAAGAGAGACGGACTGACTTTCAGCAAGCACACCGTTCAGAACACTTTCCCGCAAAACATTCGGGAGGACAAGAACGTGAAATGGCTAGTGACCGACCAGGAGGGCGAAGTCAAAGAGTTGCTCCTGAAATCGCGCCGCAGCAGCATCAACGAGCAGGCCACGGCGGTCTACCTGCCGCGTAAGATCGGGACGGCACGCGCCGAGCTGGTGAACGACGACGATACATTCGTCGATATGAACGAAATCGCTAAGATGGAAGGGGAGTACTATTTAGCCGTGGACAAAACGAAAGGTTTGGTGAATGCAGTGTGGTTGGGCTCACCACCGAACAATCGATAGGGACAGCGACCGAACTGATGAAATATTGTTGTTCAAAAACGGTAGGTTATTATAAGCAAAACTCTAGACTCATACGACCCATCAGGGCCTTGCCGTAAGACTTCTCTCTTTAAAGACATGCATTTAAAACATGTTTGTGATCCATTCTCTTTCTTCATATATTCAAAAAAGTGTGAATATTTTTCATAACTCAGTCACCTCGCAACAAATCATGATTTGGTCAGATTTAAAAACAATGGAGGACTGGGTTTGAAAAATGTGTCCCAATGACCTATACTGCCTGTCAATTTCAAACACTATGATCGTCATACCAACCATCAGGTGGTTTGCTTTGCGTTATCAATATTTGGGACCCCACTTATCTATGACCTTAAAGTACAATGACAACTTTTGTACCTGAATGTGTTGGTCCATGCACACCAGGGATAGACGACGGGTCGGCCATAGATTTATGTACATCAGTATCGACCCTGGTCGACTTGGGACGTGCACAGAATGCGTAGGGTGATGAAGTATCACGTGGAACTAATAGCATGGGTTATAAGATAAAAGTTTGATAAGAGGACTGCCCCTGTATTTTTAACCATTGATTATGTCAACTGTCATAAGTTTCAGTGATATCTTTCGCTGTTACCTCAAGACGCAGTGTATCGGGTCGGCCTGGGCAGAAAAAGGTCAATGATAAATTATATATTTTGACCCTTTTTGTAAAACGCTGACATCAGCAGAGCTCTGAGAGTGATTACTTTAAAATGATATAATAGTAATGGTTAATTGAAAATACGTCACAGTGAGCATGTGCAGTCATATTTAATTCGATTGAACATATTTTCCGCGATATCGATTTAAAATCGCTTTTTGAATTATCTGACTCCGCTGCTCGAGTGACACGTCAACATTCTTCACAGGAGGCCAGTTTTGAATTCAAAAGTCGGACCTACTGTCTGTCTGGCAGAAAATGAGAACACGTTAGGTAGTAGCATGTTTGCCGCGGCTTATCTAATTTCGTTCACAGCAACCGGTCACCAAGTAGGCCATACTTCAAAATCCTTGGCGGGAAATCCGTGAAATATTTAGTCAAAATTCTTTCGTTTTCTTATACAAACAGAAGAAAGCACCTATTCATGCCATCTCTTGTCCATTGTATTACGTACACATTTTTGACATTCGCACTGTGAACACATGGACTCCAAAAATGTACATCTTCAACGCTGCGAATTTCGCTCCTTTTCTCGGGGAACTTGGCGAAATTCCCGTTTCGAACTTTAATTAAAAACCTGTTGCTCCGTCGTGCCTTCTGTGCGTAAACTCAACCCGCTTGTTTGATCAATTTCGATATCTGATCCAACCGAAGTGCTTTATTATCGCCATGTTATCACTGACCAATGAAATTCCAACTTTTCAGCCGACATATGAAAAGGAAGATTTAGTATGGGTGTGTCGGTTATAAAGAAACAAAGCGGAGATACGCTAATCAAGAACATTACAGAAGGATTTAACCGGGTTGTTAAATTCTCCATATAGATATGAGCCCTTGTGTTTCTTGGACTGAAAAAAGTTACATAAAATTACTTTCGCTCGTTTACATGTATACACATATATATACAGTCTACACATTGCTATGTTCTTATTAATAATGGCTATGTAGTCTTTCCTTTATGACCAGGTGTGTTTAAAACCAGCACCTGTCTAAAACTAATGTTATACTCCGTAGTTAAGCCCGGCTATAGGTCTATAAATATTCCGTCATATAGTCTTTCAGTTGTTTGCATTTATAAGGACACGTAATATTTTGTCCGGTGACCCCGATAGAGAGGTTGCGAGTGGAGTAGCCACACCCAATTTCATGGAAATGCTGCCAAGTATTTATAACATCATCCCAGCTCGAAAAAGTCGAAAATCATCTTTTTTTCCTTTCCAAGAGGCTATCGGTCTATTCTGTCCGGTCGCGATGGTTGTACTTTGGGTGAATATTGAAAAACCACGCGCGGACCGAATATCACGCGTGGTTTATATACTCTTCGGGTTAATTGGTTGTTTACATTTTTATCATGTTAGCCATCTTTGTGTCCACTTGCCATTCATTCCAGCTAACCAGCACATATCAGCTGCACTTGTGAATTCTAAGACCTGCCATGTAATTAATTAAACAAATGTATCAGTAAAAACAATAAGCTGGCTTCAATTGGTTGGACACTTCAATGGTTAATAAATATAAATTACATTGCATCACTGCTAGATTACAAGTGACACCTTTTCGACGGTAGCTCCGATACGCATGCACGACCCCGCCCTTCGAAGGTGAAGATGTGAAAGGTTATCATCAGATATAGTGCATCAAAGACGCAAACACACCACAAGATAACCTCGAAAAACGTGCGCGTTCGCGAAGTTTGGCCGACGTGTGGACATGGTGTGGACATGGTGTGCTACAACGGCCTTGCCCCCTCGGAGCTGCAGGCTGTGCGAATCCCTTCTCCTCATCATAAATGTGCTCGCTTCGACAAACAAAAAGGTAGCCACTTTTTATATTCGACCTTTTTGCCACCCTTGTTACAATAACAAATGGTAGGGAATAGATCGATTCATCGTGGGAGTGATAATAAAATCGAGCGAAATATTTTAAGGTAGTACGCATCATAAAATACATCGTAAAACATAAATGTTGACGTAATGGATCTAGATATCTTGTATGAAATAGGCATACATTTTTTGTGAATAAGAAAGTCGCACAGGCGCAGTTCGGACCACCCCTCCCTTTAAGGTACTATGGATCTCCAACGCGAAGGGCTTAAACTTTTGCTTAAACTTTCCTCAATGAAACTTTCAGCCTTTTTCTTAACAAATAAAGAATTAAAATCAGGGGTCATGTTGCAAAATTTGGAAGCACAGAGAAAAATTACTGAAGATTTACCGATATTTGAAATTCAAAATGGCCGCCGTCCCTGAGTTAACCGTATCCGTCTCCGGAAAAATATTTTTTTTTATAAAACTTATAGAGACGGTGAAAAATTTCCTTACCCCAAGATCTTTAAAATGAGCCCTTAAGTGGTAGACCAGAAAAGAATAATAAACATTTGACAGCCCGAATATCTCTCCTTTACTGGCTTTAGGCGCGTTCTACCTTTATAGGCCCTGAATGAAAATATCTCATCTTTTCCCCTGCTGCATGCTTTGCAAAACCATGTACGCCTAGATGACAGAGGGAATCCGGTAAAGTCCTGGCCAACATCTCTAGAGAACTGATCCGTTCCTGGTGCCTATGGTCTGAAAAATCTGGCATGGGTCAGTCATGAAGGTGCATAGCAGACGAAAAACTGCCGAATCGGATTCAAAGAACGGAGTTCGCTGAGTTCATGAGACAGAACAATGAGACACACACCAGCAGGAGTTTGTTTCCATGACGTAATACTGACCTACATCTCCTAATGTGTATTTTTGCGGTTGAAACAACCGCGCTGAGTTACAGAAGCAACAAACTGGTTTACTTCTGTTACTTGACGTCCAGAATAACGAAATTATTTGTTCGTGTCATCTTTACTCACAAAATAATACAGGAAACCATACCAAATGAATGTGAAATCTCTCATCCTATAAGAAAAAGGAACTTATGTTTACAAAATTTCTCATTCGGCCTTATGAAGATGCTTTATCAGCTTTATCTATAAACTTTCATAAAATTTTAATGGAAAACAGAGGACTAACCCCATGTTAATACTCAACAATGACTAATGCGAGAACCAGGGATTGAGGAATGCCCTGAGGCTTTTAAACTAAAATTGGATGATAAATCGCGTACGAACGCTGGTGGCACAAATCGTGCCAGGCGCCACGGCCCCAATGGTGCAATGTTAGGTGTTCTTACGATGGCAATTACAATCAGCCTTTCTGTGGACGACCGAACCGTGAAACCAGTCGCTCACATTGCGCCCCATCGAGTCTAAAGCAAAATGTGAATTTCATAAATACATGCAAAAACAAATCTTGGTGACGATCCAATTGCGATTAGCAATCACGCGAATTCAAGTGGATACACTATAATTTGTACCGCGTTCGATTGTTTCTTGGCGGGTTTATTAGAGCAATATATCAATGAAATTGCTGATCGATATGAAAATGACTGGCCGGGTCGAATGAAAACGCCAAGAAATGACTGCAGACTAGGGACCCGATGTATAGTCGAGATATGTAGTGGTATATAGCGACGCTGCCACGTGTAACGCTTAGCAACAACACCGGTGTGGCGATCAGCAACGCAAAGTTGTTCAGTGATTGCCCTCAAATGAACCTATAATATTAGAGTCAACCAAATGACAACGTAGTTTATGTTAAATGGTTATTTTGCATTCCCATGTTTTGTTCTGATGGTCCGATCTTTGTATAGGTGCGCATATCTCGCAACCTTTTATCAATTTAGAGCGATCATCAAATGGCAAACACGACTATCTCCATGCCAACAGCTCTGTGACGTCACGGGTACGTGAACTCACAGACATTAATGTTTGAATATCGAGCAATTTGATTAAAATCAAATGTAAAGAAGGCAACGCACGTAGTATTTATTAGCTGTCGGTCGCCTTACTCAAACTAAACGAAAACAGCAAATTTAAAAAAGGGAGCAAAGATGGCTTGGCTGTCTTTACATCTGATTTTAATCAGCTTCAATATCGAGCGAACTAGGTTGCCATTTTCTTTCAGCAGAGATCAGAAATCTCTGCGTTTTCTGTATGTTCCAACGATTGTACTTATTCTAATGCTGCCACTATATCCATCGAAACTACTAAAACTCTCATTACATTTTGTGTCGTTTTAACGAATGTGTACACATTTAGAATGAACATTAAAATACTTTAGGCCTATATGACTTTGAACGAGGCTGTTAATTTTTAATTTTTGTGTTTCACACGAAAGATAAGGACGATAATTTACCCTATGAGTCGATCTAATTCAGCGTGGAATATGTAAAGGTATAATGCGATTCATACTACGTTTTTTACAGGATTTTTAGGGAAAAAACAAAGTTTGTTTTCTCTCGTCCCACCTAAATTCCACATCTGGTTCAGGGCCATGGGCGCAGTCTTATTTCTTGTTGTTCGCATTATGACCGGCAACCGATATTAGTTTGATCATTTATAACCAGAGCACTAATGAGATACCCAAAATTTAAAATCACGGGCTATACTCGGATATTTTCCTCCAATTTAATTGGTCAGCCTACTTGACTGCCAAGTTCATACCGGTGTAACCCTGGGTTGATTTGCGTTCAGTGTGTTCTTTTCCCACGAACACCTAATCCGTGTCCAAATTCGACACTTCATGGAGGTAGAAGTTCCTACCTAAATGGGCTTGTAACACATCCTGACACTGTAAAGCTCCCATCGAGCTTAGCATATGTACCTTGCTCTGTATGGAGGATAGGAAATTACATATATTTAATTTGGACCAGCCTGAAATGTAAATAAGTCAAGTACGATATTTTCCGATGTCAACCTACTTCAGTTTGATCTATGACCAGACCGTAAGGCACATTACAATTGCTGTCTACCTTTTTATTGTTCCATAATCACGCAAGAAAACGAATTTGTTAAAAATATTCGTTTGCCAACGGTCTAAAGAGTGGAGATGAAAATTCGAACATAATGGCCACCTTTTTGTTGAAATCAAGTGAAAAAGACTGAAAAGTACACCGACACATATGTACTTGAAAACAGCATGTACATTTACTGGTATATGCGTGGAGTTAGGTATAAACATAATATTTAGTGTGTACACTCACAAAGTACACATCGCATGCACGTTCAATGTCGTGGTGTTAATTTTTAGGTCTGCCACTCCGGAGCATGAGGTGATACACTTTACGAAAGAATCGATGAGAACGAATTTATATCACCTTTAGCAAAGTCAAGGTCTATACGGGACATGTACTCAACTGATATCAAAAGATGGATCGATCAAGCAAAGTCAATAAAAGGTGTGACGTCATACTGAAAAGCCGCGATGCCATGACCTTTGAAGCGGGGAAAACACTTTTCTCGTTTGCCATGAAATTTCGCATTTGATTTCGACTAAGGAAGAAAAACTGACGACAAAAAGTATAAAATTTTTTGAAAAACCTACGATTTAAGTGAAAGATTGATATGGGAATGTGGGTCACAGTCCCTCCCTCACGTGGTGGAGGGACTGTGTATTGGTTTAATATGGACAAAAGGAAGGGGCACATATGTTGTATAAAATATCAAAGAGCAAATTGAACTCTTGGCCAACTAAATTGAATGGCAGTATAGATTTAAAATTACTGTATGTATGGCATGTGTACAAGTATTTCATTGTCTGTCATTGTCGGACCGAAAACACAGATGTCACGTATTGCGTGCCGTTCGCACAAACTCAAACAACAGAAGATTACATTTACCTTCGAAATTTCCTATATCAAACTATTTTTTGCCTGAAAATTCACCGCACAACAAAATTGTATTAAATTTCGGAAAATGCGTCGTTGCAGAGTTGTGAAACAGTTTCTAAAATTATGCAGGCCAAGAAGAAAACTCCCTGAACTATATGCATATATTGCAACTACATGCAGACGATTGTCTCTTCGCCATTGAAGAATTACTTGAAATTATCACGCACGTCGTTGCTGCATCTCTTAATCTTGATAATATTCCATACTTTCTTCTTCTTCTTTTTTCAGGGTATTTTACAAGAGGCGACACACGAATTTGTCTTTAAGTGAGCAGGCGCCCTACCCAAGGGGAGCCATTACCTTCTGAAAGTTGTCATCATTTAATTGAACAGTTAGACAGTCGAGACTTTTGATGTGAACTCATGCGGATCGGGATATCGTCCCAATCCCAATGGATTATGTTGATTGCATTAAAGACTGTCCGGAAATCATCTCTGATGGAATTCAACTGGGAATTTCGATTATTCCAAGGAATGTCGCAACGTATACTGTTTCTTTTCCAGGTTCAAGATCGGCCGGAAAAACAGCGGCATGCTTCCGAGGATTGTCTCCTTAAAAATTGTCTTTAGTTTTAGAATTATTTTGGAGTCAGCCGTTCCCTAGTGTCTTTGTTGTACTTGTTATGTCCTTTTCTTCGACGAATGCTGTAGCCTAAATGTCATCCCGTTGTGTAATGTAGATAACGCTAGAGACTTTATTTTATTTTGGAAGCAAATAGACCTAGATTCTGTGTGAGCTTTCGTGGCACATATTCTTTCCTTGACCATGAATGTGGATGGACCGTATTATAGTTAGGTTAACGATGCCGCACAACGAAGGCTTAATTGTGAAACTACCCTTTACTGTAAATTTTCAACATTCTCCTAGCGAAACGTTGGCAGATTTTTAGATACTTCGCATTGGGGAATTTCATTGCCCTCATTTCAGATCTAAACGACAAACTGTAAAATTCAGAAGAAGGCAAACAGTCTTCACTTTCAATTATTCTTAGAGTTGACGACGCCTTCTTGCAGCTGAGACATCTATTTCGACAATTAAAGCATTAACTATTTGTCTAAATCAAACATGACTTTCATTGCCGTAGTTTAATAAATGCGGGGTCAGATCTAGGAAGAAAACTTGCTCTGGTATTAACGTTTTCATGTTGCCTCTGTGACTGTTTAACATTTCAGACAATAGACTGGTTTATTTTTGCAGTTTTGGATGAATTTCATGACCATAAGATTACGACTTTCGTAAATTTTGTTGACCTTTTTGCAGTCTCTCATATCATCGCTTTAAGACAACATAACTTAATGGGTCTTTGCCAGGAAATCCCATTTCATGCCATCGTGTTTTGGTGAGTACAAATTACAATGTCACGAGCGATACATTGTGTTTATGTTCACCCACATCTTGTCGTTGTTACAGGTACTACACGATACAATAACATGTCTTTATTATGCTAACCATCTGTTACGTCATGTGAACCTACCTGCAGTATTAAAGAGATATTAAATGTTGATTATTTTATCGAATGTTTGTCATTGGGTTTTCCTTCCGTGGGTTTCATGCGCACAGATGGGCATTCAAACTCCATTTCAACATGTTTCCCCTTGTTTTCATTCTATGTGTAAAATACAGTTTTCTTCTCGTGCTAGACCGAGTTCGTGTTAAAACATGTAGTGTTCAAATTTTCAGGACAATTGACGTGTGTGTATGTGGCATGTCCGATATACTAGTAATTGCCAAGAACCAAATTTCAGTCCAGAGTAGAATCCACTCGTCCACACAGTTACAGCACAGATTGTACACCATGCACTGTGCTGGCAAGGATTCTTATACTCTGTATTTCAACAAGGAAAATATGTTGGTTTTAGTATGGAACAAAAGTAACGAAAATATTCTGAAACATTACATGTGCATTGTCCTGGTAACTTCAGTCTATACATTTACACACTAATGAATGATGAACAGATGTGTACCTCATACAGACTAATAATGTCAAATGACGTCATCAGTATATTCGTCTGCGGCATGTTACTGTTGTGAAACTCCTTTGTGTGTGTACATGTTCACAGGCCTATGCTCAGCATAAGCTCGGTAGATAAACATATATTATCATCAGTGCAATTATTTTGTAAAATCATATCCGGGTATCGTTGATATCCATACGTGTTGTGTCGTGACAAACCACTGTCGCTGGAATTTGTTCGTATGGGTTCTGACCTCCTTGTAATTTCATGTTTTTCAAGTGCAGCTGTCAAAGAGAGCAAACACGCGAATCTCTGTGCTCCCAAATTTCACATTTATATCCATTGACAGTGTGTAAATATTAATATGTGCACAATGCTGAGATGCAGCCCTTCCGCAAAATGCATTTAATCCAAGAGGTTAACACCTCAGTTATTGTAAAATTTACCGGTAGATGATTTTCAATTCCACCTCTCTCTCTCTCTCTCTCTCTCTCTCTCTCTCTCTCTCTCTCTCAAATATAGGATTTTGCTGCCTGAACGACCTCAGGCATTGGTTTGATCCCCGGTCTTATGAAAATGTAATACGTGGCAATCAGAGATATACCAAGGATTATTGAAAACTCTTGAACAGTGTTTAATTATTACAGTACCAATATTGGCTGGGTTGTGACGTCATACATCACAGTCTGCCCGATCTCTGTTCTATATCAGCGCTCTCTCTATTTAACACTGTACGAACACCATCATCCAGCACCATGCATATTGCTTTGTCCAGAATGTCCATATTTTTTTTTATATTTCAACGTCCATTCTGTTTTTATCAGATACCAGCCTTTTCGACCAGACCGTACATTTTGTTATCTATGCTATTTACAGGTTGGAAACCATCCCTTTTACATCCACTTGTATTACTTGAAACTTCATCCTGTTCTGACAACCCTGTATTGCGAGCTTTTTGAGCTATTTATTATTTTTCTATTGTACCATCGTCATCTATACATAACTCTGAACACGGTCTTTTTGTCTGCAGTCTGAAATGAACATCGGATCATGTACCAAACGCTTGATGTTGTCTGGACACCATTGTAATGCTATACGTTCCCTATTCTTTAAACAACCCCAATGTAGTCTATCCCACCCACCTGTTCGTTACTTTGAACACGAACCAATTATACCCATTACATACCCACGTCTCTTTTACAACCTAGTCGATTCACCTTTATACGCTGGAAAATTAATTATCTCATCCCCTGCACACTGAATATCTACTAGCTATACTCATTTTGGAGATCATTACAGGGTCATGATTTCAGATGACCCATTTTAATTACCCTGGTCTACTTTCTGAAAAGAAGCCCTGTTCTACCAGGCGCCGTAAGTTTTTTTTTTCTGATCTGTTTGTGTTGGTGTTGCACCGCAGTTTTACTCTAGTTTTTGTTAGAAAAGCTAAAATATGGCACCAATGTAACTTACCTGAATAAATACTCTGTTTTAATGTACAGAATGACAAACAAAACTATTTTACGGCTAAGTTTTCAAGCCTAGTGTCAAGTGATACCAAAGATGCTCTCTGGTGTTCAGTTTCCAATCACCTCTCAGTATTAAAGGGCCAGTAATTGTAACTTTTGATGACTTTTTCCACTATTGTTGCTTGCAATTTAGTAAGTTTCTTGTTTTATTCCCAAAAGCATGTTGAGATATACACATTATTCAGCTTGTAAGTTTATTGTTTTACTCTCCAAAGCATGTCAGGATACACACAGCCTGTCAACTCTGCCTACACACATGTAAACTCCATTGCTATTGTTGACAAGTAAGTTCAGGTTCACACAATCACCGAAAGTTACAGCCACTGGCCCTATAAATGTGTCTACCTTACTACTCAAAAGTGCATATGATGGGAAACTTTGTGTACTTACTGGTTGCGTTTAAAATCGTGAACAGTTTATTTGATAAACCACAGTCCCTTCACCCAGCACAATATGCCTGCTAAACTGCTGAGGGCGCTGTTCTGCTAGAAAATGCATCCGGTTTCAGGACAACCAGAAACGTAGCATGGGATAAAATCATCAATATTAATTGATAATTATCACATTCTTGAAACGAGACTGCTTTGAAGCAAGACTGCATCACTCTCCGCATGAAACTTTAATAACGAATTTACTTTTTTAAATTAAACTCCACAGGAATTTCCTAAACTTTCAAAAAACTTCCCACAAGTACACATACATGTACACACAGACCTTTACATTGGGATTGGCAACCTTACATTATAGAAAAAGCATCAGGCAGCCAAACACCTAAAATATTACACTGCAACACATTTCATCATTTCTTATATCAAAAAAAATTTAATGCTGAAGAAACTTTAAAAAAAGTAGTACTTGACATATCTAGATATATACTGATGGATTTCTACCACATCGGTGGTATGGCAATCAGAATGAGACAAAGGCCTCTTACACAGAGAGATTGATAATCCAATCTTCTCCTTGTGGTCCGGCCATTTATTTACAACTTCAAGGCTAGACTGAAACATTAGTGAATGGAGGGGGCGTAGCAGAACCATATATACATGTATATGTTCTTGATTTGATCGTAGGCTTGTACTATCAATTACAGTAAAAGATAAATACTGATACAAGGATATTTTCTAGTTTGACATCAAGTATTGTTTATCAATTCAATAACAGCCTAAGCTTTGTCTTCTTTGCTTACAGCAGTATATGTTAAAATATACCTAACCCTACACAAGAATATAGATAACTGTATGGGTTTGATGTCAAGATAGAGCAAAAAAACTAACCGCATGCTTTTCTCATCATTGGCATGAAAAAAAAGAAGCAAAGTGCGGGCATATAATTAGGTATTATGATGATTGATATTGGCAGTAAGTCACTTCATTTCATCAACAGTGACACAGCCTTCATTAATTTGGGAATTTCTCATTGTGCTCATATTGAGATTTTGAATGTCTCTGGGCCGCCTGGATTCAAAGGTCAAATCCTCTCTTCTATGCAAACAAGTACAGCCATGGGAACGGATGTTATCTATCTTTATGGTACATATAATCAACTGTTGAATTATTTGCTGATCTGCCATGTAGAAGTTTCATGGCCTCAAAGCTTCTGTACAATTACTGTGGGTATTACTTTTTTTGCAAAGAAAGTTGGGATTCCACTGTATATGACCTGTGATTTGCTGACCAGTAAAATGTATTACAGAACATATAAGAGGTGACATATCAGCCAATCACATTCAAGGTAATTCTCATTGGCTTTGACTTTACCACAGGAAAGCTATGCAAAGTACACTGGTAAAACTGCTCAACATATGGAAATTATAAACTCTATGATTTTAGACCTCAGAAAACAAAGGGCATTGATTTTCAAACTATGGTACAGAATGACTCATATAAGTTATACAAAATTTCTTAAATGGATACAACTAAAGTGCTGTTGTGATCTTCTCTCAATGACAAAAATATAAATGTGCTCAGTGGTGACAAGTTCCATTGCAAACCATTCTGAATAACAGGGAAATATTTTGGAGTATTGGACAGACTTCTTGGCAAGATATGCGTTATAACAAAGACAATATTGTCATTAAATGAACATTGTTTTTTCCACTTGTGAGAAATGGCTGATATAGTCTCTCATACAAAGAGATGTTTATTTGTCTGTACAATATATTAACAAGATGCTATAATATCTTGTACCATATACTCTAAGGTGCTCTGGGATCTATATTTGCACGCTAGGCAATGCTGTAATTATATCTAGTAATGAGATTGGGATCATGCCAGGACAGTGGGCACTGTGCAACATTTCAGGAAGCAGAAGGGAGATATGTTCACATAGGATTTCTGGATCACTGAAACATTGTCAAGAGATGGGAGTTTTCTCCTTTGTGAAATCTACAATTTCATGCAGTACGGCAGAACTTCTCTGTAATTTTGGTATGATAGCCAAAACTTACGTCTGGCCTTGTGCTCAGGTACAGTATCCAGGAGACTGAGCCATATGCCACAATTGGGCATGATATATAAGAATGAAGTAACTTCCATGGCTTTCATAGCCAATCACTGGGGTGAAAAATATTAGTGATTGACTTCAAGGGGACACAAGTGATGTAATTTTTCTAGACTAGAGTCCTTGCACAGTGTAATGAGCAGTTTCACAGCTTTGATGGAGAATTAGAGAATGACGCTAGGTGTAAGTTTTGGCTACCACAGCACAACTACTGAGAAATTGTTGACAAAACACTAGTGGAACAGGGAGAAGTCTTTCTTTTTGTCAAGTCATTCACAATGTGATCTCAACATGGGTGATACTTGACAATTGAAGTGAAATGTTAGGCTGGTGCCAAGTATATCTACAGTTCATAATTATCAGGTCCATAACACGCCTTTAATATTCATTGAAACAACATCTTCACAGAATGACCCCTAAAAGGAGAGATCAAGTTCTCTACCAATGAATGTACATTATGGTTCAATATTCTTGGTCTGCTTGTGCCCAGCATCTTCCTTATGGCAAGCCTACAACAGAATTCCATTAAAACTGTGTCCAGCGTACCTGATCAGAAAACTAACAATATCTATGGAAGTTTAGGAAGTCACAGAAGTCAAAAATTAAAAACGTTCAAGGTTTCAACTTTGTGGAAGGGTCCTTCTTCCATCTGCATGCCACCTAACCTCTGAACATTGTGTATGTTTCAGCCAAGGTACTGGGGTGCAGGGGGTGAAGACAATATGTAACACAGCTACTGCTTGAGGATTTAATTATTTATACAAAGTCAATGCTTACCCTATTGTGAACATATGGGCAGTGCAACCCATTGATTAGAAACTGTATTCTTTGATATGACAGATGTTCTGTAAAATGGGAAGAATTTTTTCATCATGATAGGTTTCATTTCCAGCGATTTATTTGTCCCATCTACTCTTTTTGACTTTTGGAGGTTTAGGTGCGACAAATTCTTCACTAAACCTCTTGCTGGGAGAGTCACTGTTGCTATCACTCCCCCTGCTGGGAGTGAAATTACCGATGCTGATCCCACCACTATTGCTGCTGCTGCCACTGCTGGACCATCTGCTGCTCTGGCTACCGTTGCCACTCCCCCTGAAACCCTGGCTTCTATGACTGCTGGGTGGTTTGCTGCTGATCCTGGGCTGGTCTCCCGTTGACATTGTACTGCTGGTGGAGTTTGAGCTGGCTGCTTTAAAGTGTGATTTGTACTGTGCCTGGGCAGCAGAAAAATGCAAAACAACGCAAAATGTTTCAAAAACCTCATTCATAGCTTTTCAATAGATTTCAGAATTCCAGGTAAAAGTTGTTGCAGACTTGTTGAAAGCTGTCCTGGAGAAACACTTTGATTTTTCTTTTCATAGAGAGGTAATTACTCAAAATATCATCTTTCTATAAACCAAACAGCAATATCATGGGCACAACCCGAATAGCAGCTGCTCCAAATCCCCCACTTCCCTGTCCAGTCTATGATCATAAAGTGTACCTTTACTTTTATTAACCCTTTCATTACCATAGTTAGGCAAATACCTATTGGTTTCTATGGCAAATTTGGACCTCTGTATGTGGACAGGGGGGTGAAAGGGGTAAAATTTGTGAAGTTTCCTCTTTCCCTTTGGGCAATGGAGGCCTGGATTATGACTGAGCTGTGTGAAAAACCATCAAACTTTAGAAAAGAACAACTTTGGCCTATTCCAAAAACCATCAAAATGATGGCTGCAATACTACCTGCAGAAAGCGATGCAATGGTCAACTCACCATAAAGGCACTTTTGACAGTTTGAAGCCTGTCTATTCCTGGACTTATCACTTGTTGTGATGACGACGACGACGACGATGAAGACGATGAATATGTGTTTCTTGATGGCTGTGTGTATTCACTTTCCTGTGCATAGGTATCACCAAACGCAATACTCTGCTCAACTTCCTCCTGTTCCGTTGGTGTTCCAAGGCCAGGTCTCTCTCTGTAACCAAGTCCCTTGGTCCTGTTGATGCGACCTTTCTTCCCCTTCCTTTGCCGTGATTTCCTGAACCATGAATTCTGAAAAAAAGAATCAAGATGGCTCAATTTTACTAATTTATCCAAACACGTTGTGAATGAAGGAGTGATCAACACCCACTGGACACGCTGACTGTACACAAACAGAAAGAGCTTGTTACATTTCCTTTTTTTGGAGATACCATCATCTTCAAATTCTACTCTATATGGAATGAGTGTAAAAACTGGACAGGACAGCTCATTAAGGCTAAAATGTATAGCCCATATATATAAAGTCAAAGAACACTTGTGCAGTAGCTATATGTTAAATTGTTCAAAGCTGAGTGTGTGTCAGTTGAAATTGTTGTAAGTACATGCCGTATTTCTATCTTGATCTCCTTTTGTACAAATACGCCACAACATAATATTTCAGTTTTCAAATTGACTGATCAGCATCAACAACTCGAGCAAACTAATTTTCTGAGATAGTGAAACTAAAACAATGTTACTTTTCGAAAGCACTGAAGGTTATGACTAGCACTGTAAATTTTGCCTGATGGAAAGTCAGTGCATATGAATTGAAGACTGAAGACTTGGGGAGGCCAAGTGAATTTGATCTTGTTTGCAATCCTGTCTACGTTTAGCTACTTGAAATAGGACATCTAAACCTGTACACTGTTTATAACTGACAGGGCACTTGATCTGTTCATACCTGCATGGCTAAATCCATGAGTTTGTCTGGAACTGTTTGTCCGACACCTTCAAGATTCCGAACCAAGTCCCCTGCAAAATTGACATCTTTGGTCACGTTTATCAACGTGTACGCTATGCCTTTTGTGCCTGTTAGAGGGGGTAACATGAAATCATAGAAAATACAGTCAGACTGCTTGCAAGTTTTCTACCATACTGTACATAGATATGCTTTGGGAGGTTAGGGTGGGGAAACAATACACATGCTGATACCGAGACTGTTCTGCAGTATACAGTGGTAAAATGAGCACGTTATCAATTTGAACAAGAACAGGCAACCTGAAAACAAGTAAGAAAATATTCATCTTGCCATACAAAGTGTGTGAATGTTTTGCTTGTGATCTTATTCATTATTGTCGGGTCAAGCCAGTCAATATTTGGTATACAAAGTGAGGCACCCCAGAGACTGCTTATGATACATACTCTCAGGTAAAGTCAGCAAAAGTCACAACTTTTCTGTGTTTATTCACAACAATACAGTGAAAAATTCTTGTATTTCTGTATTCCTGTATAATCCTCAAAATGGTAAAGCCTGTTAAAAGGAACATGGTACATTTCACTGTTTTAATAGTTTTAACATGATAACAACCAATGAAACTGGCAGGAAGATGGGTTTAACTTTCTTTCAGGTCTATCCTACAACTTTCCTTGGCATCATTCCAAAAAGATGTTGAAATTCTCTGAATGCTAGGTCTTACCTGCTCTGCCTGTTCGGCCAATTCTGTGGGTATGTGTGTCTATGTCCCTGGCAACATCATAGTTTACAACTGTACGGATTGATGGGATGTCCAAACCACGGGCTGGAATATACAATCAATAACCTAGGTAATTCTGTTTGCAATCACAATCTTGGAAGACCAAATAAAATCATGATTCATAGGGATCAGAGGGGTTGAAAGTTCAGTGCTTTGGAATTTGTTGAATCGTGAGAGCTAAAGAGAAAATCAATAAAATCTTGAACAGATGGCTTTCACAAGTACCAGGGTGTGGCAAAATCCTTTAACCCTTTGACTGCCAAAGTCACTTTTTGTCACCTTTGCAAAATGTAACAAAGACAGTGTTTTAGATCAGGACAATTTTTTCAGATTTTTCCAAAAATTTTGATCAAAAGTTGTAGCCTATGATAAGAATGTCCATTTGTTCCAAGATTATCAAAGAATAAAAGAAAAACTGATAAAATTGGTACAATGTTGCACTAAAGTTTTGGGTGGAAAATTACAGGACTCAAAGGGCTGAATTGAAGCACGCCATAATCATTTGAATAATCTTCTAATTTGTCTGCCAAGCCTTTGGTAAATTGAATAATTCTACACAATTGTTGTGACTTACCTGCAACATCAGTTGCAACCAGTACAGGCATCATTCCTCTCTTGAAATTGTTGATAACTTTGTTTCTTTCACTTTGATCCAAGTCACCATGGAGGAGACCCACTGTCAGAGGGAAAAACACAGGTTTGAATTAATGCCAGGGTTTGCGATGAAGAACAAGGAACAAACCTTTCTGAAGTTGTGTAAACTTACAGTATTTTTATGCTGTTGTATAAAGTTACAGGTAACAACAGCTGCATCCCATTAACTCATATAACCAGTAGGTGATTCATATTGCCTGTATACCAGACATTTCAGAAGGAAACCTTTACGGAGGGGAATCACATACGCTATCACCATCATCGCTGCATTTATCAACTCAGACCAAGAGTTACTTCACTTACGGTCAAAGTCTTGGTTTTTCAGGTTCATGGCAAGTTCTTCACAGTTGGCTTTCTTGGTGACAAATATCAACACACTACCCGTGGTGGTGAAACTGACCAGCCTCTGTATCAACCAGGTCCATTTGGATGGACCATCAGGAAGCAACTCCACTATCTGTGTGACGTCTTCATTAGCCTGGTTGAGATAGAAAAAAAATAAACCCGTACATAGCTTCTGGATGCAATGCAAAGAAACAACTACAGGTTTAAAAATATGCAAAGGGTGGCCAACAATTTTGGCTACTTATATAAAACTATAGCAAACTGGCTAAATTGTGTAACCATCTATGTAAAGAAAATGCTTTAAGACACAAACAGATATTTTCATGACAAATTCACATTTTGTGAACACAGAAATTGTTAAAATAGTGTGAATACATTGTTGGCATCTAGCAAGAAGGTCCCTGAATTCTGACCTGTCTATCTGTCTATACATAAATCGCTGTTTGTCCATAAGAGAATTTGCATAATTTTCAAAACCCAACAGTCTGTGGCAAATACAATCTATTGATACTTGACAACTCTATACGTGTATTTATTTTCACTTACTTCCCCAACATCTCCTTGTACTACCCTGACTGGATCTGTCAAGATGTCTCTGGCCAACTTCTCAACTTTCTTCCTGAAAGTTGCACTGAACAACATGGCTGTAAGAAAACAACAGAAGAGGTTTTTGTGACAGAAACCACTTCTACACCTAAAGTATCTCCTCTAGTTTCCAAAGCTGAACAGAAATATGGCATTAAGTGTAATTATCAAATTCCCTACAAATCATTAATTTTGTTTCTCACTAGGCCGGGTCTCCTCATACAAAGATAGTACAAGTATGATGGACAAGACCATTACCACACAGCTTAAAAACTTAAAACTGAATTGCTTTTGACTTTTCTACATAATAAAGAAATAAGACTTGTTGACATTGACATTGACAAAATGATAGGCTTTATGGTTAACATAATTGCAGGCAGCAATTTTGTAAGATACACATACACACAATGCATCATGTTGGACTTTGATTCAAAGTACAAAATGCATGTTAAAGGTTCTTGTTTTACTATTTTGCATCTGACAATGTTGTTAATTTTAAAGGCACTCTACCAACATTTGGTTGCGATTTTAATTCACTTACTCTGCCTGTCTGGTCTGACATGGTTGGCAATCGAACGAACTTGAGGCTCTGAAATTCAATAACAAATTCGGTTTGCATTTTAATAGCCTGGAAAAACATATAGATGGAATATCATCTTAAAGAGTTCTAGTGAGAATCTTAACCAGTGAATGAGATTGTATAAATTATGCAATGACACCTGGTCATGATTTGAAGATCAAAGAAGTGTGTGTCAGATTACTGAACTCACAAGTCAGACAACAGAAAATCACTTGTGAGATCATGTGTTAGGTCACAGAAATAATGTGTGAGATTATGGAAATCATGTGTCAGGTCATAGAAATCATGTATGGATTGATGAGATAATGTGTCACATCACAAATAATGCGTCAGATCATAGAAACTGTGAATAAGATCACAAATCACTGAAAAATACACGTAACTTTACAATACAATTCACTTAAAATAGTAGAACGAGCAATATTTTGCGACTCAAAATTATCTTTTTTCACAAACTTACCAAATCCCATATCAAACATTCTATCTGCTTCATCAAAGACCAAGTACGTGACTCTTCTCAAATTGGTTGCTTTCTTCTTGACAAGATCAATCAATCTACCCTGTAACAAATGACAAACACGTTATCTAATCATACATGTACCACTGGAATACAAATTAATATTAAATAAAGTTTTGAAAGATTTCCAGACAGAAAACATTTCGGGATTTTAGAATGTTCCTGTTACAGGCAGAGAGCTGGTTAATGTTACCCGGGTTCCAAAGTCAACCTTAGTATATCAAAACAATCATATCTAGGAATGGCAGATATATGACTGTTGTTCTAGAGCTGTTTACATAAGTCCCTCAAGAAGGATCATCCCTACAATGAATCTTGAAAGTTAGTGCATTGAAAACTTTATGATTACATAAACTTTACTGTAACATTTTAACATGTTGATGTAACATGTTTCACTTCAATAAAACGTTTCAAATGAGTTTGAATTTCACACAATATTGTTATTTCTTCCTTACTACAGCTTCAGAATATGCCAATCTACTGATTACAAAACAGAACCAACACTTGCACATACAGTAATTCATCCAACAACTCAAATTGTTTCCTGTAATGATGTTGGACCAATGCACAAGGAAGTTGAAGGATATGAAGTGGATTCACTGCAGAGTCTAAACTCCAAGACTTACCGGTGTTGCTACAAGGATTTCACAGCCTTCCTGACAGGCCTTAGTCTGTTCCCACATGTTACCACCACCATAGGCACACACTGTGTGGATGTTGTAGGCTTTACCAAACCTCTTACATTC
>LD347183.1:149850-163180 GCA_001465055.1 Ptychodera flava | reverse complement strand
CCGAACCGATTATGTCATCAGGTAAATAAGGCATTTTCTAATTTGTTTGGAACAAACACATTTACATTAAGGGCCGTCGAAAATAAAAGCTGACGCACAACAAACGTAATTCGTTCGTTTAGGGGGGGAGGGGTAAAAGCTCATTTCGTTTTGTGTGCGTCAAAATCGCATAAGGATTTTCGTCTAGTGTTTTTTGAAGTGCGACTTTGGCGAGAACACAATACTACCTTCGCGTTAATCGAGAACAAAATGACCACAAAATACGGAGACAAAAAAGACAATGAAAAGACATAAATGTGAAACTTGTATGCTTTTTCAAAGTGAAACAAGTACGTGAAACGTTTCCCTACGTACAAAATACATTGAAATATTATGTCTCAAAAAGTGAAACGCGTAAAGTGAAGGTTTATTAATTCATGTGCACTTCCGGTATTTTTTGATAGGCATGCAGTTCAGAGACAGAGAGGTACTTGTGGGTTTGTCAGAATCGGCATCATAATACGAAATTTATTTTGCATACAAACTTTCGTTTTAAGGGGGGAGGGAGGGGGTTTCAAGTAAAATGAAGGAATTACGTTTCTTGTGCGTCAACTTTTATTATCGCTGGCCCCTTACATGAACTTGTGCTAGTCAAATATTGAACCATCTCTGTATTTGTGAATAAAATTATTACAACTTAAATTGATTTTTGATTCATAATTGATTTACATATATGGTAGATCAGCAGCATCTGTATATCTGTATGTACATCTGTCTGCCTGCCTGTCTGTACTGGTCACATGTACATATGTATGTATGTATGTCACCAATAATGTAGTGCCCTCAAAATGTGGCAACATTTTCATTATTTTGTATTTTTGGGAAACTTTTTAAAAAAATGTTTTCTCTAAAACTGCTTTGAAACTTGGTCATCATTATCCAAGGTTTGACCTCTGTCAAATTTGTTCATCATGTGGTTATATTTCTTTGGGCAACCTTACTTCAGTATCTTTACATTGTCGTAAAAAATATGTTTATATATTTTGTCGGGCTTCTTTCCCATTTGGGTGAAAACAATCATCTTCTTTGAGATTGCATATCAAATTCCTTTGAAATTTAATGAAGGTTGTTAAGGATGTTTAATTTTAATAAAACCTTCAATATTGTAATTTTTGGACATTCTTTGCTATTTTTTCTGTCCAGCACAAAAACGGGAAAAAATACCCAGTATTGCTTTCATTTATTAATTGATCCAGTGCAATATCGACATATGCATACTAAAATGTAGATGTTTTAGATTGATGAGGGATTAGCAGACAATAAAAAGAAATTGAAAAAATCCCAAAAGTTACAGCTAGTGGAGCTCTAATGCACTAAGTTGAAGTGTTGATAGTTTTGCATTTACCTAGCATACTGATATCTTCGGACTATGAATTATATTTTTCTTCACAACAGTGTTTCTTTACAGGTGCTCTAACAAGGAATGTACTTTTGTGTCCAGTTATGATGGTATCAAGGATGGTGTCATCAATATGGGACTTTATTTGATCCACATACCATTGCTTCCGGATTACATGTACCACTTCCTTATCCAAGGGTAAGATATATATCTATATCTATCTATCTATCTATTTATCTATCTATCTATCTATCTATCTATCTATCTATATATATATATATATATATATATATATATATATATATATATATATATATATATATATATATATGTCTGTGTGTGTGTTTGTATGTGTGTATGTGTGTATGATTTTAAAGTATTTATAATCTGCGTTAATGAGCTGAAAGGCACGGACACACCTCACCTCATTCAATTTCCACCTGTAACTAAAATTTTCTGTGTGATTAGAAAATTATCTATATGTCTGGATAACAATAAACATAAAGCCGTCTTGGTACAATTAGTGTATAAATTTCAATTAGTTTCATTAATCATATCTAAACTCATGCAGCTTTTATTTGCTCAAAATAAAAGTTACAGGGGCTGTCTTTTGTAATAAACTATCCATGTGGCATTGAAATAATTGGCATGTCTATGTAACTTTTTGTATCCATTTTTTTTAGGTTGTTCTAATTAAGGCTTACAATTTGGATATTTACCCCCAATGGCGTCATCTCAACAGCCAAGTTGTGGAACAAGCCAATTCGCATGTGAAGAAATTGAAAGCAATGTTATCATACATGAAACCACAAAACTTTATGACACATTGTAAACTTTTTTTTCTATGATAACAGTAAGGCATTGATCCGGCTACAAACTGGGGAAAGTTAAGGCAAAATTTTGAATATAAGGACTGCGCATGAACTGCTAGTATAAACTGATCGTCGGTGAACGTTTGAGGTTGATTTTCATAAGTGTTTAACCTTTTAGTATGCTTGTGGTCTTGATCTCAGACATACTCAACCCTTGACCTGTCCCACTAATACTTCTGTGAAGAATTGTTGTCATTCAGAATGAGTAGCTTTGTTTTTTGCCCAAGATTAGAAACAACTTTAAATGTGTATGTACTCTGCAATGTTACAATATTGTGTCAATGGGAAATGATGGCATCAAATTAACAACAGTTACTTTGGCTTCTCTAAACATAAAGAGATTGAAAACAAGCTGTAGGACAAGTACACTACATCATTATTTTTATATAGAGGTCAATTTATGTCAAGTTATAGTAATTTCACAAAATAAGAATATGAAATTTTGTACTCAAAATATGGAGTAATGACTGTACAAAATTTTCAGTGTTGTAACCTATGGTGACTTTCATTTATTAAAAGCACCCAGCACAATATTGATTTGCGTGATAGTGTAGGAGTCATTTTGTCAATTATTCTTTTTGTTTGAATGTGTGTGTTTGGCTTTTTTTGCATCTGGAATTTCATTATGTTTTGCTTTTTTTCTTTAGCTTTTTGAATCACAATGAAGGCAGGAATTTACAGGTGATGCATTTGAAAGACGTCTGTTTGTGTTAAAAACGGCAAGTTATTTGTAATGAGGGCTGTCATGATAAAAATTTTCAAAGACAATATCATGGTTTACTCAAAAGTACTGCCATCTCTCTGATATGTGCATAAGATGTGCTCTGATCAATTTTTGTACAAAAAAATTAAAAAAAACAGATTTCTTCATCATACTTTTTGAGGTAGGCAGTCCTGCCATATCCAATGTTCTTTCTGACTGTTATTTGACTACAAACACAATTGGAACTAATTTGGGACAATTGGATTTTCATATTTTTTAAATTTCTCAAAGTGTTAAATGCCAGATAGTTGAATGTTGCAATAATACAAATTAGGCCAAAGTAATTAAATTCTTTGTTTAGCGTTCCCACCCGCTTATGTTTGTAAGGTTTTCATGAAAAACAGACACAATTTATTTGAATAGGAAATTTTAGGACATGACCGCTTAGCTTTTCTTAACTAAAATTTTGTTACAAATTTTTTATTTGCTGCAATCAAATTACATTGTCTTAATTTTCTTGTGTGTGTTTTTCAGCCGCTTAGACGCGTACCTTTTCTCATTTAGGGTGGACGCAAAAGAAAGAATTTAAATACCGTTGCCTTACTCATAAAAACAAGTGTGTAATGCAAAAAGAAAAGAGGATGAGATTACAGTTGTAGATTAAATCGGCATTATTTCACCATCCAATTATCCCAAATTAGTTCCAATCGTGTTTACAGTAAACGCATGTCCAAAACTTTTCAAATCTTTAAACTGTAAATTTGGATAATGCCTTTTGTAAGTTAAAAGATAACTGTGAAAAAGTGGTTTACTGATGTGTGTAGAAAACCCACGTTAAGAACATATGTATATTGTAAGAAAAAATATGGAGCAGAGAATTGTTATTCACTGCAACTATTGCTCAAGTATAAAATGGTATTTTACCTTTGAAAGTAGAAAGATGATCAGGGTGACTTCAGCAGTTGCCAGTGAAAGACAGAACTTGTAATTTTTGTTAAGGGTCAGAAATTGAAATTTACAAACATTTCCTTTTGGATTGTTGTATGTATATTTCTCAAAGAGATGCATTATTTGGAAAAGTATCTGATTTATACCCAGAATTCATTGCTCTTCATATCATCGATAACATTGAACTATTGATGCTCAAAACACCTGACTTGTTGCTTATAACAAGAGAAAGGATATAATGTATAATTTGTAAGATAAACTTCTCGCACTTACAAAATGTATTTTATTTTTTTATCTGTTTATTTCACAATGAATTTGTTTTTTGTCGTACAAGCCCAAGGGGCTGGATGTGACAAGGTTCACTAACATTTGTATTAAGTCTGGTCACATATTTATACTTTCAGTCCACATAGGAAACGTTAATAAATAAAATACAATACCAAAAAAAAGTTGGGAACATTTCCATTTTTATGAGTTTTGCAAATGATGTGCTTTGGTTTATTTTAACAGCCAAAAACAAAAAGATGGGTCACCATCCTATTTTTTGAGGTGGTCCTGTGTAACCCCATAAATGTACTGATCTCCATAAATGTAATATCACCCATAAATTTTATAATTTAAATCGTAAATGTACTAAACAAAACAACCATTAAAGGAACAGAGTCACTCATTTTTCACATTAATTTTGATGCATAAATATGTTGATGCAAGCTGTATAGATGCAAGACTGATAATTTTAGAAATTAATGAACCGTGCAGGATGATTAGCATAAAACATGGAATAACTTGTAAAAAAATCTTTATTCACAGACATTGGATAATATAAAATTTGAAAAAAATTGTTTACAGAGTCATGTTTTAAAGAGGTAAGTCTTGATTGCATGGCGACAAGATATTTGAAACTTGGAATGACGAAAATCATATGGAACAGTATTCCATATAGTCGTGTTTATGCGAGAGAAAGATCTCATTGTAAAATCCCTTGCAGCACAAGGATGTAGGTGAGGAAGCTATTGTGGTCCTACAGCAATATTACGAATGAAACGAAATTGATGAAACTTTACATGGGATGTATTAGAACACAGCGAAATCAAATGCAAGTTTCAAGAAAGAATGCACGAAGTCATGATATTTGTGTTCCATTTAGATTACTAACGTCTAACCTCCCATTACAATACTTCAAAGTGGGGGATAACGTTGAAAATTGATTTGCCTATCAGAAAAATATGTAGCTTTTTTGCATTTTAATAGACCTTCAATCAAGGAGATAATTCTTTCAAATCACAGAATCAGAAGTCATAAAGATTCGACGTTCAGAATTTGAACAAACTACAAATTATGACGCGAGTCAAACCATGTGTTTGATTTAGTTCACATAGACATGCATTACTTTGGTCAGTGATGATAATAATAATAATAATAGTAATAATAATAATAATTTATTTCTTTTATTAAGCCTTCCATATGCCATGCAAAAAACAACATCTTAAGGTGGTGAACAATACAGTAAAAAGTATACCAGAAAAACAGGACATTTAAAATACAAACAGTGATGATAAATAAATCAGACAGTGGTGTTCTGGTGTTCCAGCAGCAGCTAATTGTCTAAGTTAAATTGCTAATGAGATGATTAAGGTTTCATGAAATTTGATTCTTACTTTTGTAACATAAGAGTAATTTATTTTATTATTGGTTAACACTTATTAATTTGTGTTTGTGCATTAGGGATAAAATCAAGTCTCAGAATTTTAAAATTCCTTTTAGTTTTTGTGTAGTAAATTAAAATGCTCAAAAATGCGGTATTTATTTAAAAAAACATGGTTGGTAATTTCACACCCCATTGTATATAAACTAAAAGGAATTTTAACATTCTGAGAGATAGTTTTATCTCTAAGATACTCTACTGTAGAATGCTGTTCACAGAATACAAATTGGCACACCCATTCTACCCTAGAAAATTGTAGATTTGTTTATTATTACTAACATTTTTTTACTAAATTACCTTAACAGACCTTAGAATTGGAAAATGCAAAAAAGGTAACAGGGGACCGAAATTGTAGAGTCCCCCTCGCCATATTTTTTGAATGCAGCCTAGCACAGCCTTGTAATTCGCACACCTTCAAATGATGTGACTTAGTAGATCTGTAAAATAAGAATCTTGATATCTGGTATGAAAGAAGGTACCTTAAGAACCTAGATGGTATTGGGGAGATAATTACGATAATTAATTATAATGAGTAATTCTCATCACATTGAATATAAATATAACTTTGTAACATAGAACCTGTACTTGATTTGAATCTGTAGATATGTAAAATAAGAATCTTGACATCGGGTCTAAAAATGGGTACCTTAAGAACCTTGATCATATTAGGGAGATAAAATATGATGATTTATAATTAATAATGAATGATTATCATCACATCGATTATAATTTGATTTTGTAACGTAGAACATTGAGTTGATTTGACTTTGTAGGCCTGTAAAAATAAGAACCTTCATATTTGGTATGAAAATGGGTACCGTAAAAACCTTGGTAATATCATGGAGAAAAAGTATGATAATTAATAATTAATAATGTGTACATATGATAACATGGGATGGTTGTATAACGTTGTACCTTTGAACATTGGGTTTATTTGTCTGTGTGGATCTGTAAAGTAAGAACCTTGATGTTTGGTATGGAAATCAGTACTTAAGAACCTTGACATTGTAAGGGCAAAATACAATAATAATAAATAATAATTTACATTTAGGAATATGATGATATGGGGTGGTTGTGTAATTTAGTCACTTAGAGCATTTGGTTAATTTGTGTGTGTGTCTGTAAAGTAAGAACCTTGATGTTTGGCACGGAAATCAGTACTTAAGAACCTTGACAATGTACATACTAAAACAAAAACATACTAATAATTAATAACTAATAATGAGTAAATATGATAATCTGGGATGGTTGTACAATATTCACTTTGAAAATTAGATTTATTTGACCATATGGATCGGTAAAGTAGGAACTATGAAATATTATTTTTCATCCCATTTTTTCTGTCACGAGAATTCTGTCAAATAAACTAATGTAAGCTCAAGGCGATGCGAAGGATTCAAATTGCTAAGGAACTGTTAACAGGGGCAATTTTCAATATATATCATTATTTTCTTTGCATAATAAAGATTACAGGACCACACAGATCCAAAAGACGCAAGTTTTTGCTCCATTGGGCAGTGACGTTACACATGCATATGAAAATGTTCGCAGCTCTATTTTAAAACGTTTCAACTCCTACAAATTTTCACAGAACTGTCCATTATTTCAAAATTTAACATTTGAGATATCTGTTAAGAGCCTCTACCATTGATTCCGTTGTCTTTTGAAGTACAAACGGTTTTTTAAAAAAGCAAATATTAATTTTGAGAAAATTTGATACCGGCGACATCTTATAAACGGTGCTGAATTTTTAGAAACGCATGCTTATCTATATTTTCCTCAATAGCTTCAATAATTTTACCAAAAATCATAATTGTTTGAAAATTGACAGAGTTTAACGGTTTTGAACATTTTAAAAATACGATGACTCGAAAATCCGTAATTAGGAAACAACGGAACAGTAATTTTTTCACGAGCAAAAGTGCGTGTTTTGAACGTTGCCAGCGATAATAACAATGCACTCTCGTCCAGTTGATCAGCTTGTATTTATTCTCTGCGACTTCAAGACATGCGATATTTACGGACATTTGTAATCTTTGCAACAGTATGTCACCATCAACGATGCTTATAAAACACTTTGTAGTCCTCCATTGGGAAAATCGGACCTCAATGTTATACATCTATTACCGAGATATAGACAAAAAGTGAAATATGGTAAACCCAAAACAAAGTCAGTGCCTGTGCAGTTTTGACAGAAGACTATAGACGGATCGAATGAGATACTGTTTTGAGTCAACAGAATGCCAATAATTATTTTATTCTTGTGGTGATATTCACGAGCTGACAGATGAAGTAAATTCTTATATTCAATTTTGCGAAAGTAATATTATTAAGAAAGAGTTTATTTTTCCCTAACATCAAACAACAACGTTCGACACAATGATTAGTTTGAGCAGTGTCTTTATTTTGGTAATGCAAAATATGATTGGGAGCAGAAACGAAAGCAACACACAAACCTTTTACAGTACAAATGTAATTTTGCAAATGATTTGAATCGGTCCCATTGCAGATTTGATAATATCGATTACGACAGGATGAGTTGAGGTACTGTGGACAGGGACTGTAGTTCGCTGTGCGAGAATATACCATTGTGTCACCTTTTACAGCTGACAGAGGATGAGATCACTATGTAACTCACGCAAAACACCTGGTTCTGATGGCCTACAGGGAAAAGTGTTAAAAGTCTGTGTTGCACTGCTGAAACGGTATAGTTTTTAAACAACTTTACAGCTCTTACGATAGCGGCACTGTTTCAAATTCTTTGAAAGTGTCCAGTGTAATGCCTGTGCCCAAAAGCTATTCATTCAATGATTTAAGGCCAGTAACTGTTACCTCTCTTCTTGACAAATGTATGGAAAGGGTAACGAGCAAACATCTACGATCTTCATTGTCGGCCCGGTTTGATCCTTTGCGCAATTCGACTATACAGCACATACAGGCACTGATGACGCTACTGTCATCTAGTTTAACACGATTGAAAATTATTTAAAAAAAACCCGAATGTGCGTATTTTATTTATCGATGTTACCTCCTATTTTAACACATGAAGCCTTACGTTTTCTTTATATTTTTAAATAAATTTGAAATGTAAATGAGTATGTTATAAGCTTACACTTGATTCGAGATTTTCTTAACATACCACAGAGATTGTTGCAGGATAGCACATTTTCAGACACGTTTGTCGATGTCTTTAACACACTACAGGTGCTGCATTCTGTCAACTGCACTGTTATCTCAAGAAAGATAAAATGCAAATCCCAAACACAGTTGTAAATTTGATGATATGGCGCTTGTGTGTCTTCTGTGAGAGCAAATTCTTAAAACCGTGTATCTCGACCATGTAACGACTTTGCAAAACTGCTGCAAGTCAAGTTTAATGGATTTGAACGCTAGTAAAACTAATAATAGCCGTGAATGTCAGTACTGCATTGATTATATTGAACAATCAGACCGTTGAAATTGCTGAGTGTTTCAAATACCTTGAGACGCATATAGATACACTTTAACGACAACACTTTTTACATAGTTAAGAAGGCCATAAAACGTATGTCTTTGTTGAGAAGGCTGAAAAGCTTTGGTATCAGTTAAAATGCTTAAAATGTTCTCGCAAAGGTCTACAACAGCATCATTGAAAATGTACTCACTTTTAACATCTCCGTGTGCTACGGCAACCTAAGTGTTGGCTACTATAGAACTGAACTCATTGTTATTGTTAATGTGACAGGGAAAATAATCGGAAAAAGACGAACCCAACGCCGTGATCTGTCTGATCTGCACAAGTTCTTGCTTCACTATAATGCCCGGTCAATTATCAATGACATTTCACAGCCACCGTATTCAAGTTTTTAAATTATGCCTTCGATTTTTGTACAATAGGGTGTGAAAGTGACTACCCTGTGTTTGTTTAATAAATTACCGTTCGTTATCATTACCATTTACTGCACAAAAACGGAAAGAATTTAAAAATTCTGAGACTCGGTTTTGTCCCAAAGGTACCCTACTGTTGATTGCTGTTTACAGATAACCAATCGGCACACTCCTCTGTAATTATAGACTATTTTTAGGAAAAACCTCAAAAACGTGTTTTTGACCAAAACAAAGACACGCACAGATATATTGGAAAACAAACACATTTACAAAAAATACTGGATTCAAAATATAAACATGTAAGTATCGTTAAAGGTACCTCTCATCCTTAAAGATATACGTTCACATATGCAAATTTAGCCTCTGTTACCATGGAAAATGGGAATATAGCCAATCACAAATTTTATAGGGTAGCCACGTAAAGAAATGCGCCACAACATAGAAGACTTAGACATGCTTCTTAATCATATGCGAATATGTAAATTAAAGGTGATTGTATTCTTTTATTTAATGTTACAGGTAATCATGAAATTTAACCATGATATCAGCTGGCAATTGCCTTGTGATCGCAGGAACAATAACTTTCGGATAGTTTCTGTATTTCGGTCCCATTTAGTAGTTACCTACAGTGTTTGTACGATTTCCACAAGCATGATGCAGTTTCTCAACACAGCTGTTTACCTGTTTAGTGTACAAACATCAATATCAATATCGCAAACAAAATACTAGTTCCGATTTCATGTACCGTATTTGTCAACAATAACAGTAGTCATTCATATGAAGGCTATGTTTCATCTTGAGACTTGGAATTTATCATGCTAGTAGAATGCCAAGGAGTATAATGGAAATCCCACAGAACAAAAAATAAAGAAAAATGGCCCAAAGTCACTGATACTATGTCTTTAATGTTTGAATCAATGTGAGTAGATTTTTTTCTTGTACATAGAAATGGAAGCTTTTCATAATTTATCATTCTGAATTGGCAGATAACTACATGCTCACTAATTTCTGTACTTTTGGACAACTTACACCATAGTTCTTTGATGGTGTCCCACTGTTCTACTTATTTATCATTACTTCCATCATCAACCGACAGCAGGGTATAGTACTACACTTGTTATCTAAGTCAGCGTCACACTGGTATTCACAATTTTTTCTCCTGAACACATGTTAATAGTGTTGAATTTATTGTTGTATGTGATGTATTTCAGATAAAATTGGTTGCATTTTGTTACAATTGTTACATTTATGAAAATGAAATCTCCTGAGGCAGGAAAAAGCTGTGGTGATATATCATATCATCCCTTGCATTTTGTGAAATTTCATCAGTTAGAACCTCGGGACGGGATGTTTGTAGAAACAAATGTAAAATGGCAGCATATCAAGAGAATCGAAATTTTTTTCTTACAAAAATTTCCGTTATATTACATTTATATGGATGGTTAAATTTATGACATTGTCGCACTGTTACATTCAAGAAAAGGTATTTTAAAGTGGAATCTGTGTTTTATCACAGATGTGTTTTGTGAATACACCTAGCTAATCTGCCTACCCGACATCTTCACCTTAATTCCCTTAGCCAATCAGCTCTTCTACCTGTGACCGTTATCAATCTTCCTTCCCGGGCAATCACCCACTTATGCACACAACACAGCATCATTCGCCCTTGTCTAATCGCTCCCATTCATTCATTCATTCATTCATCCGCTTGGCTCAAGTCATACAAGCCCAGCCAATCCCACCGCCATCCCCTTTCTCCTCCTCTCTTTTTCCCACTCGCTCTCTCAAGTGTTCGGGCTTTGGATTCCATCCTGACCCCCATTTCTCGGGAATTCCACTCCTTTCCCACATTTTGGCCTCTCAGGATGGATTCATCATCAAGGTCATTCAGACCTTGACCCGGGGGGATGTGAATTCAGGAGGTTACTGTACATGATTTACCAAATTAATGGTGCAATAGGACAAAAGAAAAGCCAGGACTGATTATGTTCTTACATGCACAGACAAGTATAATCAAGAATAACAAATACTCTGTTTTGAAAACAATGTGAACAAATCTTTAATAACTAAAATAATCACATTGAAGTTTTAAACACTTCTACATTTCACAATTCCTGGTGATATGTGTCAAATATAAGGCAAAGACTAAGTGCAATCAAAGTGGAATACTGTAGAATACTGTATGACAAGCTATGCACTGTAATGTTAAAGTAATTGTTTGGATCAATCTGAAAGAACTACAAAATTACAGTAAACAAGGGAAATCAACTGGTATTACCTTACAAAATAACAGAATAAAAACCAACTGCACCAATGACATCAGGGTGAATACCATGATTAAAATTCAGCAAATTGTATATTTAAATTTTAAGTCATTTTTTATTTTAAAAATAACTTCTTTGTACTAGTCCTTAAACTTAGTGATCTTCAAAGTTTTGAGTTATGGCAAAATTAGAACGATGTAAAAGTGACATTAGCTGACCATCAATGTCTTGATGTACCAATTAAATGTCCTGATCTGGAGAAACCAACCAAACAGATTTAACCACAAAATTAAGCACCAATGAACAAGATCAGCCGTTGCTGTAGTGAATTTGTAACAATATTGGCAGAGTACATGTCAAAGATATTGAAACAAATTACCAAATATTGAGCATTTGCTTATAAGCTGCATAAAAAGAAAACTTCTTGTGCTCTTTTTCGTGTAAAATATTTGTCATCAATAAATGCACAACAATATTATTTTGGAGGAATCAGCTTTTGCGAAACCTTACTCACTGTGTGTGGTCATGTAGCCCCTTCTGTATAGTAATCGGCATTATGATAAAAGCTAATTACTCAGAGGCAATTAGATCGACAGCATTAAAGGCACATGGGCTGCAACTTTTGGCATTATTTTCATGATTTTGTATTTAGATTAAAATTAGTTAATAGAAATGTTCTTACTCAAAGATGTTTACTCAAGCATAATTATACACTGAGTGAGACTGCATGGGGCGGTTTCAGTATGACAGATAATAAATAGGTGCAGCGCCCAAATATGGCCGTCTCCATACAACTACATGATAAACAGCGCAAATGGGGCATGTACACATTTGAATCTTTACAAATACAACATGATGCAATCCACTTAATTCTGAAAGACTGGAAAGGGATTCAGTCCACTTTGACAAAAAGGTCTCCACTTTTCACATAACATGCCAAGATTTTGAAATGGCGGGAAATTTAAAATGAACAATAATCTGCTAAATGTCTTGCCTATTCTACCACAAGCAAACATTGTTGAGGCATAGTTAATAACTGTATCATTCAATTTTCAAATTGCAATGGATATCTGAGGAAATTGGATGAACCTTGCGGTTTGACAAATTTCGCAGAGTTGCAGCTCATGGGCCTGTAAAATGTCATGAACACCCTCTTAAAATTCCAGGAAGTGTGAAAAATTGGGCACAAGTGACAGCATCATGGATACATGTATAATTGTCTGTAATATCTTCAGCTTCATCACATACCAGAAATATTTATGCAATAATACAACTACAAGTAAAGTTGTCCAGAAGTCTATTGTCTCTCTACAAGCATATTGTCGCACAATATATATTTAAACAGACTATAAGCAAAGTTACAATATTCCATATGATGTTACACATGGTTTATAGAAGTGTCATTTGAAAACTGGTGTATAACTTGTTAAATCTCCAATTTGCCATTTTTCAAGACAGCTATTCGACAAAATACCATCATCAATGCGTAGTGTTGCTCACATTTTCACGATTGTCAAATACAATATCTAGAAGGAAGCCTCTGAAATTAGTAGCTTTTCTGTATGTCAGCTCTCTCTCCTCTACGTATTGAAT
>LD347183.1:124297-135589 GCA_001465055.1 Ptychodera flava | reverse complement strand
GTCCTAGGCGTATTCATAAAAAATTAGGTCAAAAGGCATGTGTGACTTATAGCTTGCATACGTCACTCATAATATGAAAGTACGAGCCAGTACTTCTGCTCGTACAAAGTCAGTTTCGAGACAATTACATACCTCTCATTGCAGTGAAAACACTTGCATCTCTATATGTGTGTGCATAGACCTGGAATACGTCTTGTTTGTGTCAAAAGCTTGTTTGAAAGTGTAAGTTCCTTGTTTGTGACAACAATTTCTGCTTCGGAAATTTTGTGTTAAAGTTACTTTAAAGCCCCTGTGGCTGTAACTCTTGATATTTGTCGACCTGTAAAAGGCTTTCTATTTTCTCTGGTTTTCTTTAAATTCTACAAATTTAAAGGATATAGTCTTCTACTACTAAAAAATTGGACAAGTAAATTTAAATGTTAACCGTTATTGTGATTTCCCTCCATTTTTAAAAACTGGTAATATTACCAAAAAAACCCAAAGCATATGATGTCCCAGTAGAAAACATTCAGCACTATGCATTATATGGTTCTACTCTGTTGTTTCTGTGAAGATTCTAATGCATATATGAACGACAAATACTGTTTTTGTTTTATTTGCATGAGGGCGCCATATTATGTTCGGGCAAACGTTTATTATTATTTATCTTGTTCAAAATTGCCAATGAAGCCCCAGTGGACAGTTTATTATTCTTGTATAAACACCCCTCAATGAGTACATTCCCATGAACTTGTTTAAGTTTGGAAGTAAAATCACAAAAATAATGCTAAAAGATACAGCTATTGGGCCTTTTTAAACAGCTATCTCTTTACATCTCTCTGTGCTTTCTGACAGGTACAAGGAGAAACACCAGGTTCAGTTGTATGGCCGCGGTCACATAGCAGGGATTGACTTGAAAGCACAGAAGAAAGACCAGTCCAAATTCTACGGTGAACTCCTGGAAACCAGGAGAACAATACAAGAAAAGGAGCAAGAGGCGTGAGTATATTTGAATAAAATTATTGTTTTGAACCCGTGTGTACCTATGAAACTGGATGTCATCTTTCTAATTGTAGTTATTGTCTGCCAGCACCTCTCACAATCAATGGAAATATACCGAATACCTACAGAGATAAGTGTGAATGACCAGCATATGTGATTATGATCAGTGAGTAAGGATAGCGACTTTGAGAACGGACTATTTATAGTTTGTTAATCCTGTCCCTCTTGATAAATTTGCAATATTGCCTTGGGTGAGAGACTTCCTGTGAAAAATCCATCCTGACTTTCACAACATTGCAGTAGTTCACACAGGAATTTTTTTTTTTAAGCATATACGTGGCAAAAGAGACTCATTTCACTTGACTATAAAACTCTCCTCTTGGTAACAAAAGTGCGGAATATTATGATCCGAACTCCTTGTTGGAAATATTACTTACAGGCTTTTGAACAGCAAACATGTCAAAGGAAGATGTGAACAGTGATTGAGTATATCATGCTTACACTCAGTACATGGCACAACCTTGATGTACAGTTGGTATGAAAGTATGCATGACAACCAAGGTATCTAAACCCCCCTCAAGCTTAGTCATCCAATACCCCATCACTATGTAATGAAAAGTAAAATTCCAAATCTGAAATGCAATGCTCATGGTTCTGTTTCTTTGTAACATTGAAGAGTTCACCAGAAGAAGCTGCGTCAGAAAGAGGCCAAACAGAAATGGGACGACAGGCACTGGTCACAGAAATCAATGGTCGAGATGGCGGAGAGAGATTGGCGAATTTTCCGTGAGGATTACAACATCTCAACAAAAGGAGGGCGCATTCCCAATCCTATTAGAAGCTGGACAGAAGCAGGTCTTCCAGATTACGTCATTGAAGTGATTGAAAAACTCAATTACAAGGTAAGTGTGACATTATTTAGAATAAGAATTTTAAAATTTTAAGTTTCAAAATTGTCGCCTGGCCTTGTAGAACCAAGAATCAAAATATTGTTTGGCAGCATTCAGATATGTCAATTTCATCATATATCATAGCTAGTACAGTAAACAATTGAATGTCAATTATCAAAATTGTTCAAGTCATCCGAACTGGCTTAATGTAATAACCCCCTAAAAATTTCATCATGCAGCGTGGTTGTAATGCCCTTTGAAGGTGTAACTCCTGTGATATATTTTGCTAATAGGTAAATGCATTACAACAGTTTCATATCTCGAAAGAAACTTGATCCTTGACTCAACAACAGATTATAGTTTGCCAGTACTGTAATGGTACAAGTTTTGATCAAAATGTGATACCAGGATGATTTGTCATTCATATATTAAAAGCCCAGCTGGACGGTCGTGTGATTTTGAATGTCAAAACTTAAATTGTAGTCAAATGCTGTGAATGTAACCTCCCTTGAATGTCAGGTGATTAAAATGAACATATCCTGGTCTGCCAGATCAAAGAACCAAACCATTCACATGTTCAAACACAAATCCCTGTTCTTTGAGAAGTTCACATGATCCACGGTCTACTTTATATTCAAATAGGACATTCACAGTAATCATGTCGAGCATGGAACTTTTGCAAAAAGTGCCATAACACTAGCCATCATCAAATATGTGTGCCAAACGTCTGTATGTGTACATGTACTATTACTGAATGTCAGAATTACCATATTTCATATTTTAGTTCGAATTTGCCACGCTTGTGTATATCAATAATTGCTATTTGTATGAGCTAGAAACATAGATCTGTATTTTCAGGTTTTGAATTATCCAAGTATCAAACTAAAATCAATGTCAAATTCTTATGAATGCGAAACTTTAATCATATCAATATTTTTGTATTTTGATTCTAAGGAACCAACTCCGATCCAAAGGCAAGCCATACCAATAGGATTACAAAATAGGGATGTCATTGGTGTAGCTGAGACAGGCAGCGGTAAAACTGCCGCATTTCTCATACCACTGCTTGTGTGGATCTCATCACTGCCCAAAATTGCAAGGTATGTGTGGAAACTAGATTTCCCCCAAACTTATTTCTTCTCTCAAGGTAGTAGGTGACTTGAAATTGAAAGACTTGAACCTTTGCCAAAACTTTTCATATGGAAACCATTAACTCTTCCCTTCTTAAATCAAGAATAAAAATCAAGGGTAACTATGTTAAATTTCATACTAGAGAAACAAATTTCCCAATATTTACTGATACATGAAATTCAAATGACTGCCATCTCTGTATTAACTTTATGAAGACCATTGAAATTTTCGATATTTTCAAAAATAGGCAGGAAAAATTTTATTTTCTGTGAGCTTCAAAATGAGCCCTCACAAATGGTATGCCAAAAATATATCCTAAAAGTTTAAGAGTGAATATCTGCCCCTTAGGCGCATTTTATCTTAATTATTGGTTCAACGAAAAATACTTATTTGAAGGGATTTATAGATTCATGACAGTTTACAGCTGCCTCATAGTGCAAGCTCTACAGATGTACCTTATCTTTCCACCATAGATTTCCCCAATTTTACACAAGTATACAATGTAAGTGAATTCAGGCTACCCTGATATCAGACTTACATCTCATCAGAACAGCTTTCTAGATGCAAGTGTAAGGTCATTCAGTGTTGACATATATGGAAAGCATAGAGAGAACACACTAGCTCACTGAGTGTATGTGTACGCTACTGGTGAACATTACAACACACCAGAATGTTCCATTATATAATTCCCAGTTATTGAGAAGAATATGAATTACTTGAAATTTTATGCAATTATGTATTTATGTTTTGGTTATATCATTCATTCATTCATTCATTCAATTATTTATCAATGTAGACAAGAAGACGTAGACCAGGGTCCATATGCAATCATTCTCGCACCAACCCGTGAGTTGGCTCAGCAAATTGAAGAAGAAACACTGAAGTTTGGAGAACCGTTGGGCATCCGTACGGTGTCTATCATTGGAGGTATATCTCGTGAAGACCAAGGATTCAAGTTGCGACTGGGATGCGAGATCGTCATAGCAACACCTGGTCGTCTGATAGATGTCCTGGAGAACCGTTATCTTGTGCTGAGTCAGTGTACATATGTTGTACTTGATGAGGTGTGTAGAATAGACCACTATACGCTTTTGTAAATCTTTTTAGATCCCATTGTGTCATATGTATATGCCAATTTTAACATCTGTTATGTCTGTATTTATGTCAGTCTGTCTGTCCACTACATCTACAATAAAACTACTGCATACATAACTTTTTTATTTTTATTTTTGTATCAGTCATATTAACAATTGCTGATTGTGTTTTGTGTTAGGCTGATCGTATGATTGACATGGGTTTTGAACCAGATGTTCAGAAGATCCTTGAGTTTCTCCCAGTGACCAATCAGAAGCCTGACACAGAGGAGGCTGAAGATGAGCAGAAGTTGCTGACAAATTATGCATCCAAATTGAAATACAGACAGGTAACTTGCACTAAGCCTCATCTACTCTGTCAACCGTTGATGTCTGCCATGTGTCCCATGAAGTCCCATCACTGATTGCAAACAAAATCTATCAAAAGCTGCATATATCTTATACAGTGTCAGGGCTGACAAACTCTTTCCATGGACAATTCACCCATCTAGAATATTAAGGTTTGTGTGGTTTCAAGGTACAATGTGCCGCAGGGATAAATATCTGGGCTGTCAAATTTTTTCAAAACTTTCCTGGTCTACCACTTTAAAGTTTTTACTGTTTTTGTGCATGATTTTGAGTGAGGTTGGTATAAAGTTTCCTTTAGGAAAATTTGAGCAAAAGTTTGTCTTTCAATACCAAAGCACATAGAACCTTTAAGGTGTTATCAACCTTCAAATTTTATCCAAAGAATGTTGTGTATATAGCACATGGTTTTACTGGCCAAAAATATTCTCAATGAACTCTGAGGCATTGTCATAAGATTTTGATACACAAGAAACACTCATTACTTCATTTTGAATAAATTAACATAAATACTAGGGATATTGAGCCACATGTGACTCATTTCTAACATTGAAAAATGAAATTTAACTTTAATAAAAATACTCCATGATGAATAATTGAACTGTTAGATTGCAGTGATTTATAGCAAATATTTTTTTATTTACAGACTGTCATGTTTACCGCTACCATGCCAACAGCAGTTGAAAGGGTTGCACGTAGTTACCTGAGAAGACCAGCTGTTGTGTATATTGGCTCTGTTGGTAAGCCTGTAGACAGAGTGGAACAGATCGTCTACATGGTCAAAGAACAGGAAAAGAGGTATTTATCAACCCCGAACTGTGTTCTGATTTGCAACTTGGTAGTGATTTAACCTTTAAATGCATTCTGTTTTGCAACTGGGTAGATCAAGTTTCTGGCTCGGGTTTGCATGGAACATTTCATCCAATGAGATCAGCTACTGAAATATAGGTGGGAATGTTTACAATTCAAAGAAATCAGATTACTGTTCTTATGTCAAAAAATGTTTTCAAGGTTTGATTGATAGTCTAGTCTGGTAGCAATCAAATTTTTTCTTTTATCATTTCACTGATGAAAATGATTTTAGATTTTGTTTCTACTCATGTACATTGATTGCTGGTAATGTCCACAAGAAAAACTGAAAAGTTCGTTTTCCACATCATCGTGTGTTGACGTCATTTTATAAACTTTTTTCTGTGTACAGGAAGAAGCTGGTGCATCTGCTGAACACATTAGAGCCACCAGTGATGATCTTTGTCAATCAGAAGAAGGGATGTGATGTACTGGCCAAGTCACTGGAAAAAATGGGTGTAAGTATAGAATACAGTGACTGTGTGTTATCAATTGCAAATATAAGCTACGTTTACTGTTTCAAGACTCTACTTGAACACAAAAATTTCAAGAATCAGTGAGCCAATGAGGTCATCACATCACATTGTCTGTGTGCTTGCTTCACAATAAATACCATCTAAACAATCTTGATTACAAAAGAAACATTGTACCAAAGTCTTTATCTTGTTTTAGAACCCCTAAAGTTTGTGTGAGCTGCCACAGGCTCACTCCAAAAAATTACCGCTTTCATAAATCTTGATAAAGAAAAGAAACATGGTTCAGAAATTGCTTTCTTGTTTGGAATCCTGGATGTTGGTATGAGCTTATTCACTGTTCATTCAAAGAAATGGTACTGAATAAATGTTGCCCTTTTTGAATCTGTGTTTTCATGAGAGCTTTAAGGGACAGTGGCTGCAACTTTTGATGATTTTTTTTTTACAATTTTTGTTTCTTATTACAACAGTACAGTTTCTTGTTCTACTCCCAAAAGAATCTTCAGATACATAGTACCGGTATTCAACCTGTCAACTCAGCCTGTACATGTGTAGACTGCATTGTTAATATTGAATTCTGGTCCAGACAAGAATTCGAATATAAAGAATAACAGTGTATATATTACACATTATATCATACCAGTATATTGATGGCACAAATGCAATGATCTGATTGGTCGAGACGCGAAAAGAACCGTGGTATATTGGTGATATACCACGGCTGGCATACGTGTGAGCTCTCAGCTTGAGCAAAAACCCGTTTTTGATGTTCCATGCCAGAATTTCAATACACTGTTATGATACAATAGCAATAAATCACACCCAGTGATGGTATACCATGAGATTTTTACCAGTTCATGACATATATGCACAAGCGATATTGCTTTAAGTGTATGTCCCGCATAAATTCAAAGTTAATTTTGCTTAAAATGAGCCATGCTATATGATTTTGCCATCCCTACTTTATCAAATAAATGCATATCCCAAGGAAACGACGCGGTTAAATATTATAAAAATGCAATATGTTGTGCGATTTTGAAGTTGGCTGCCATTCGGGTCGTTTCGGAATTCGCGGGCATTGCCACCGTAACTAATTGAACGTACGAGTGAGCGTGTTTACCACGGCCATAGCGAATGCTTACCGCTGTGGCTTCAACATGGTGAGAAGTTACCCTTTTGGTGGCTAAAGTAACCGCAGCCATTGCCAGTTTAACATGCACTTTATTTAGGTTGCCGTATTTGCCAACATTACAAGAAAGGGTCGGAAAAGAGGCATTCACACAAGCGTTTTCTGCGGTGCACATTTTCGAGTGCCTTGCATGCCGTGCCTTGGCCTTGTATGTGACTTCGCGTCGAATACACACAGTTCGGAAGCCTGATATACGGTAAGATAGAATTTAATTCCTGGAGCTACTACACCGATTATGTGATCGCAATGCCGTACCAGTATGACCATTGTCACCAGAAAGCGTTCGTGTGTATCATCATCAACTGTGGACAAGAGCGAGAACAGCAGCAAGACTGCGACAGGTTGCCCAAAACATGTCGAGGGGATGCGGGGCCCGGAGAAGTATGGCCGTGTTCACACCCACACCAGGACTGAACGCCGATTCAGCTGCTTTCTGAAAGTGATTGTAAATAAAAAAATACAAGTAATACATTTCATGTATGTGTGACTCTATAATTAGTAATGTTGGGAGATATCTAACTTATTTCTAAAAAGTTTACGTAGTGATTTACGGACTCTTTGCGAGACTGAACGATAGGTTGTGCATCAGAACACGGCGCAGCCAGTAACAGTAACACAACGTGTAGCAAAGAAGTTTCATACTGCTGACGAAGCAGTCGCGTTGTCGTCATCTATTCCCTTCTGCCCGACTAAGTCTCCCCTAAAATATTTTAGCTTCTTTGAGAATTTCGCAGTCATGAAACAATGAACACTGTGCTTTATATTGCTGACACTTAATCAAGAAAAAAAACCTGCAGAAGCGTAGCTGATCACTCCGTCACAGAAATGGCCAGCTTCAGAGCCGCCCGGCCTCGGGTGCCAGTGTGCCCGATATTTACATCATGTCAATTTTAATTTATCTCTTCCCAAGAATTTGGCTAGACATGTCTTCACGGTCACATGGTTTTGAAAGTGCCAAACTTCATGTAAGGTTTTATTACGCCAAACTGAAGATTTTGCGGCGAGAAACACTACTTTGGTTTTTATGCTAACGTGACACTCAGCTGGTTCCACCCACTTCCAGCTGCTAGCTGTGGACCGGATCAGAAAGATGTGCGTTAAACGGTGGACAATTTTCAACCTGATCTCTACTGCATTTATCTACAAATGTCATGGTGTAATTCAAATTTTTGTATACAGATTTTGAACGAGGCAATTTATGTTGATAAGTAATAATGAGGTGGGATGGCAACTCCAGACTTCGTTCACATTTTGTAGCTTGCGGTTGTGTGTACAGTAGTGCACTAGTGTGTTGGACTGTGGTGGACTCGTCAGGGGCTCGTCACTCATAGACGGTTAACAAGAGTTCCGCTCATGTTCTCGTTTAGGTTAAGGTCCCGCGTGTTAAAATCTGCAGGCCTGTAAATTCTGAATAGCTTTGTCATATCTTCTGTGACGATGACATTCTCAGTTGCACTGCTTTCCCTCATGAAATGATCATGGGTACATCGCATTATGTTGGATCATGTAGCAGATTGGTAAAAGATTATCCCATGACATAATATAAGGCTATTCCCAAAATACTGGGATTTATGTCTGAGTTCATCATGCAGCGGAGGTATTGTCCGAGACGCGTAGCGTCAAGGACAATACCATAGCGTACAATGTACGATGTACACCTTTTTAGACCAACTTTACTTGAAAAAGGTCGAAATTTAGGCGTTTTTGGATGCTTCTGCACTGAGCGATCGCGAGCAGACTTGGAACGCGTTCAGCGCATCCGCTAAGCGCACAGAACGACATTTCAACCTGCGCTGCGCAGTGCGCGTGGTAGAAATTTTACGTCAGCAGCATAATTTCAGTCAAATTCACGGGTTTTGGGCTGACCATGATTTACTTTGTGAAGTACTGAATGTTAAGAAGTATATATTGTTGAAAAATGTAAAATATTCTCTTCTTTTCGTCGCATTGATGTAAAGGTGTTTTGAGGTCAAAGGTCAAATAGCGTCCAATAACACCTAAAGTTATTGTACTCAGCATCAAAGTTATTGGACTCCGCGTCCTCTGATACCAAAACTTACTGTACGACGAAACTCCATAGGTTACAGACGTAGGTGTATAATAATGTAAAATATGTGATGATGCTTCTAACTGGGTAAACTCTCAGTGACATTATTCATGTGACTTTGACATTTCAGTACAGTGCAGTTACGCTGCATGGTGGCAAAAGTCAAGAACAGAGAGAGTTTGCCTTGGCAAGCTTGAAGACAGGCGGTAAAGATATTCTTGTTGCCACAGATGTCGCTGGACGTGGTATTGACATCAGGGATGTCTCCATGGTAATCAACTATGATATGGCTAAAAATATTGAAGGTGTGTATTTAAACTTCTGTTAGCTGTGACTTTTGATGTACTGTCCATTATTCATGTGTTTTATAAATACATTCTCTTATCCTACTCCCAAGTTCATTGACAATTCTTCAAAATGTCAACACAGCCTGTAATGGATGAATTTTTATGCGATATTGTTGACAACCAAAAAAACTGCATCATCAAAAGTTCATTTGTGAGAAGTACCATTGGTAATGTTTGTGATTGGATTTGCATACTTGAAACAATACCCCTTCAATAAACTTTGCATAAACAAATTATACTGTTATTATGTCATGCTTCGATCATTAGATGCTGAAAACTATTAACATTGTCTTGTCCGTTGTTTTATTCTCTCAGACTATACTCATCGTATAGGTCGTACAGGTCGTGCAGGCAAGACTGGTGTTGCGGTATCGTTTCTCACTCCAGATGACAAGGCAGTCTTCTATGACTTGAAACATGTCATTATGAGTAGTCCCGTGTCTACCTGTCCGCCAGAACTAGCCAACCATCCAGAAGCCCAACATAAACCAGGAACTGTCATGTCTAAGAAACGACGAGAAGAAACGCTTTACATCAATTAGTGAAAGACGTCTAACTGAAATCCTGCTAGACAGTATCCCTTCCCCATCTGCCAAGCCAGTTAAAAAGTAGGTTTTTTTTATCCACATTGATATGTATTTTCACCTACTTAGCATGGTATGTTATAGCATCAGTTGGTAAAAGTCATGGCTACAGTATCTAGGTATTCAGGGGCCTTCAAATATTCAAGTTTTTGTTAAAATACATTATATGGGACCTGTTATGCCTCACTGTTTTAAAGAACTTGACCTGATAGTGACATATGAACTTGGTAGGATAAGGGTTAAATTTGGTGAAAGGAACAAAGGGCAGGGTTGGGCAGATATTTTTTATGTTTATACCCTTGAGCAGTCTTTATTCCAAGATGGATGGTTTGAGTCAGTGTTACCCACAATGCATTTTCATTGTATTATATATGTGACTGCATCATGTTAAGAAATTCTTTCAATGTTATGTACCCCAGAATGTTTAAGTAATGCTCTTTCCCCTGGTAACCAGTCTACAGCAGGGCTCGAAATTAACTTTTTACCCTGGTAGTCCCAGTGGGCTACTATTTTCTGAAGTTGGTAGCCCAGCGACAAGGTCTGGTAGCCCATGCATGAATGAAGAGGTTTTTTTTGTAAAGAATATTTTATTTATATCTAGACAATGAACGATTTATTTTTCATGATTCTATCCAGTGAGTGAATTTTCTAGTCATTTGACATCAATACCTGCTGATCATGGCCTTAGGAGAACGGTATAGCATGTGTAGTGGACGACGGTGACGCCTCAAAGTTTGACGACCTATTCACACATACGCAGAGCTTTGATTAGTCTGGCAGAGACCCTGCGATTCGCGTTCTTCCCTGTTGGAACACGCGCGCGCCCTTCAGAGACGCGACGCGAATCCCAGGGTCTGGACGTTCTTGCAAGCGACCGGTCGGATTTCTGCCTGATCCGGGTACTTTATAGAACTCCACACATCCGTTAATCAAAACAAAAATGACAAGTACCATAGCCAAATAAAATTAAAAATGAAAAATAAAAACACACAGCGTATATAGGTCTACCAGCTACTAGTATATATTCTCTCCGCCCAGTTAGATAGGTGTTTCTTTTGACGTCACTACCCGTATGAATATTCATATCCTTGCAAGAACTGACAGTCGCTGTGTCTGGCAGCGCGTGCTCACAGCTGCACAGCCTTCGAAAGCAGACCCATTGCGGCGCGCACAAAACAAGGCACAGCGACTGTGGAGAGTCTAAGCTTTGATGTACGCAATGACAACGACTTTTCACTCACACGTGTAAACATATAAACATGGCTAAAAATAGATTGGCTATGAATTTCAGGATGACAACTTGGTACAGTCATGTTCCTAATACTTTCGTGGCAATTTTGACTATATTTCCCCCGGAAAGCT